>JAQQAE010017186.1:0-11551 GCA_029823295.1 Pseudamia nigra
ATGTGCTGCAGCTTGGCTAGGCATTGACTCCAGCACTGATTTATAAATGGGTGAAAGATGGTGTCTCAGGCCCCCCCCCTCTATTCAGAGAGGGTCGTTCCCTGTTCACAAAAATGGCTTCTTTCACTCCACGTTCAAACGACCCTGGCTCAGGGGGAGCTAACACCTCTCAGGGTGTATCCTGAACATTTCCTGGGCCACTCACACCATCCCCATCCACGTATACATGTTTTTTTCTTCTTCGTTATGCATTTTTTTGGCTCGTGCAACTAAAATTCCGGAGCGACATATAACCCGGAAAATACGGTAACTGAAATATAAATCATATGATTAGAAATCATTTGCAAGACATTTGTAAAATTTCCATTAGTTATCAGCTGACATTACATAGAATTAGACATCAAAAATTCGAGCTGAAAACTGCCTTTACCTCAACATCAATCCATAAGCCAAGTTTTACTCACATGAAGTGAAATATTGATCCTGACATGAAGGCAGAGCTGTGGTTTATCAGTGAAATAGAGTGCTGCTGTTCCATTGAGTGGTCCAGCCTTTTAATTATTTAAAAATAAAGTCTCAAAGTTTGGTTCCTGTCATTTTCTGTCATTTAAAGACCACGACACCCATACATAAAGAAATACAGTGTGAGCAGATTACCTGTCAAGAAGAAGCCATTATTTTATCATGTGCAGTTGTGGGTGAAGTAAACAGAGACAGTACTCAAGTAAAAGTATTGTTACTTTATAATTCTAACATAAATACTTAGGAGTAAAAAAGTGTCTCAAAAAAAACTACAGTAACTTCATAACATGGAATTGATTGCAACCTAACATATTATCTTCAAACAGGTATTTTGGTCATGTTTATTACCATAATTATTTTGATCTTTTTTTAATTTTGTTGATTTTTGCTGCTTATTTTGTTCATTCTTTTTAACTAGTGGCACAGCTCTCTGTTTATTTTTACCAACTTTGTTGCTTGTTTTGTCTTGTACTCATTTTCGTAAACACGTTGGGTCATTTTGATCATTTTACTCATTGATGCTTATTTGGTTGAGTTTTTGTTCACTTTTGTGATTTTTATTGTTCATTTTTAATCTACATGCGTGATTATTTTCTCACTTATAGCTCAAATTGTTGCTTATTCTGTATATTTGTTCTGATTGTTTTGTTCATGTTTTGCTCATTTTGAAGTACTGTACATTTTATGGGGAAAGGAGTAAATGTACTCGAGTACTGCCCATCTGTTTATGATTATGTTAAAGTCCGTAATCTAAGAACAATGTCATCAGTCTTGATTTGACCATTGAACAAAAAGCAGTATTTTGCATTTAATTTCACAATGTTCCTGTTTTATTCAGCACAAATCACTTATTTGTGACTGTCAGTTTAAATTAGAAAAGGATTTGTATTCATTTCATTTCTTTAACACAGCTCAAACCATGCTGTAAAAAATAATCTGTGCAAACTTGTTAATATCAGCTGTGATGTTCAAAGCAATATTTACTTGATGTTTTCCCTCAACATGCCTCATCTCCTTCTACTCGCCTGTTTGTTTTATTTAAACATGAAGAAACTCTGTGCTACAGTCATTCAGGGGAACATAAAAGACGAACAATCCTCTGGAGCCCAGAGCCAGAGGTTCTGCACGGAAGCCATATGAGATTAGATGCTTAAAATACTTCATAAAGGAGAAAACGTATTTCCTACACAAAAGAGATGTGCACATGCTTAAGAAGATCAAAAAGATAACGATTAGCCACAAATTATTTTATTTCGGTTATTTTTTAACCATAATTACATGGTGACCTCTACCACTCTGAGCTGCAGTGTAATGTAAACAGAAAAAGAAAGTGATAATTTGCAAAACATTAACGGCCCATATTTAATTGAAATAGCACACATTAAACATATTAAACACTGAAAGGTAGAAATGTTGTTATTTTGGAAAACTGCATGCTCATTTGTGATGCCAGACAATATTTCCAAAAAGTTGGGTCAGCATCATGTTCACCACTCTGTTGCATCACCTTTTCTTTTGACATCACTGTAAACACTAAAGACAAAGTGCTGTCCTGTTGGAAGTGGAATGCTTTCCCGTAGTTGCTTGATGTAAGATTTCAGCTGCTCAACTGTTTGACGTCCTCTTTGTTGCATTTTACATTTCATGTCCAAACCTTTTCAATAGGTGACAAGTCAGGGCTGCATCAGGCCAGAGTAGCAGTGTGTGCAGAGTGTGGTTTTGTATTGTCTTGCTGAAAGACAAGGCCTTGCCTGAAAAGACATTGTCTATTTAGCAGCATATGTTACTCCAAAGCCTGTATATATTGCTGAACATTAATGTCGGTTCACAAATGTGCAAGTTTCCTTTGTCATGTGTGTTAATGCATCCCCATACCATCATAAATGCTGGTTTTTGAACCGAGTGCTGATAACAAGCCAAACAGTCTGTCTTGTCTTTAGCCTAGACCACACAACATTCATGATTTCCAAAAGTAATTTCTAATTTTGATTTGTTCGATCACAGGACAGTTTTCCACTTCAGTCCATCTTAAATGAGCTTGGTAAAAAAGAGGCCATGGTTTTTCAAGATCTGGTTTATATCTGGTTCCCTCTTTCCATGAGTTTTAACTTGCATTTGTGGATGCAGTGGTGAACTGATAGATACAGCCTTTTGGAAGTCTTCCTCTGCCCACGTAGTGATTTCCACCTCAGAATCATGTCTATTTTTAATGTGCAGTCTGAGGACCGCATGATCACACTCGCTCATTATTGGCTTTCAACCTTTCTTGTGCATTGGCTTTTTTGCCTGAGTATGAACTGGGCAAGAAATAATTTAGGTTTTTGGCACCTAATGCTTGGAATAAATTATAATTTGAACTTCATCTTCGAGCCCTTGTCACACTGGGTAAACCTTTGGTGAAATCATTGCAGTTCACCGTGTCTGTGTGCAAGTGTTTTATGTGAGAAAGTTTAATGCTGTTAATTTAATCTGCTGTTGTTTTTAACGCTGCATCCCTCTTGGTCAGGTCTCCCTTGATCTTAACAGGATTAACCTGGTTAAATAAAAGCTAAATACCAATTTTTCCGTCACATTCTCTGTTAATATTATAAATCGTAGGATATGAAATCCTCCATTCTTTGCAATTTTATGCTGAGACACAATATTTTTAAAAGGTCGTACTTATTGCCAGTTCTATCTTTCATGGGGTGGTGAAGCCCTCTCTCTCTTCTCTGGTGTACTCTCTGGGACTCTCCTCTGTGGGCTCTTTTTTTATATCCAACCATGTTACTAACCTGTTGATTCTTAACATAATTAATTCTGAATTGTTCTACTTGGTTTATTTTTTATAAAGTGTTTTCTGCTTGTTTTCTTGCCATTGGCTTGGCCTTTTTGAAATACATTGCTGGCATCAAAATCAAAATAAAAAAAACTGTGAAAATTGATTTGAATTTCACAAATAATTGACTTTTTTGATATATTTTATATTTTTACTAAGTATGAAGTTTCAGCACACCTTGAATTGCCACCTTATCATGGTGGAGGGGTTTGCATGTCTGAGTGATCCTAGGAGCTAGTGTATGTTATCAGGGGCAATGCAAATTTACTTGCATTTTGCAGTTTTGGTGTAAAGAACTTGTCTTTTAAATCTGAGTTCAAAGGAGGACTTTCCTTTTTATCATTGGCAATGAAGCCTCACGGCAAACATTACACTGAGCAGACTGCAGCTCTTTAAGTGCACATGAAGAGGAGGGTGATTAGCTGCTCCGTTGGATTACCTTGTAATTTTGCACCAGGAAAACATCACTGAGGTGTTGTGGAGGACATAACCAGACCATGTATTATGCTACAGGGAAACACACTGATGGTAGGAAGCTGACAATTAGCTGGAGTCCTTCTGTTGTAACATTTGTGCAGTGATGAAGTGCATTACATCTTTATGCATTTTGCCCAGAGGTCACGGCGGTAACTGTACAGAACAGACATCTTGAGCAGTTCAGAGTTCAGTTCAATCAGAGCAGTTCATCTTGGTTCACTGTTAAAGGAAGCAAATTGGAGAATAGCTAATTCAGCATCGACATTAATCTTTCAGTATTGAGAGCAGCACTAACTTTATTATACACATTTCTCTTTCTTGGCTTTAAAAAAACAATGGTGTCACTTAAATGTCAAGTGTGTAGGCTTTTGCTAGATTTCATTACTGAAATGTAATAAAATATTTAGTATTCTGTCTTCATTAGTGTATAATAACCATAGTTATAGTAATAATAATAATAATAATAATAATAATAATAATAATAGCCTATTTATTGTTTTATGATGAGACATTTATATATGACTTGGGACACAGACTACGGAGAAGCAGGTAAGCCCACTGACAAATCACTTTATGCATCCATGTAATACAAACACTGCCTTTTTGGGAGACTTGTATCCTGTTGCATTCCTTGTTATGGGAGAATTGAACCTGATTTGCACATTTTGCCCCTAAGTCACCTAAGTAAATATTGGACCCATTCTTCACAAGCCACATCTCTTCTGAACATTCTGATATTACAATTCTGACATTTTTCACACACACACACATTAGGAGAAAACTGACTTTTTGCCAGTTGTCTCAGTCTCAGCAACAAACGCCTGCAAAATCATGTTTCACAAAGCTTATCTGGAGGAACTAAAAAATTAAACTAGTGATTAATTATGCTAAAATATATTGGTTACTAGTATATTATAGTCATATTTAGACCTCATTAATCTACTTTCACTCAGCCTGTTGATGTTATCAAGCCTTCTGACTCTGCTCACTCAGGAGACAGTAAGTTTGTACCCTTTCATTGTCAGGAACAAACACAGGATGTGATGTTACACCTATCCATTGTGACAATAGGTGGGGAGCACGCTCACAAAATGCATCCTTGTCGTTGAGAGTGGTTGATGATGTTCAGGAGGGTGGGGCCATATCTAGATGATCGGGCACAGTACACTCCAGTCGTGTCTCCTTGCATCATTGCATGTTCCAGCCATTTAACACTATACACCCTCTGCAAGGGTGATCAAGTCACAGTTAGTGTGCTGTGTCCAATAAATGCAGAGGTTTGCTGTTAAGGTGGGCAAGCAGCTGAAGGTTTATTGTGTCGTGTACTTGTGACCCAGCATGGCTTGCTTTTCAACAGTATCAGTGATTGCACTGATGGCTCTGCAGAGCCTGCATATTCATTCAGCAATCCGAGTGGTTCACCTTTCAAATTCAAATGTATCATATTTGACAGTATCAAATAAAGTGGCATGTTAGGTAAGTTTGGGTGCTCCTGGTCAAAGTGAACAACTGAAGTGCCCATGAAATGCTTTTCTGTTTTTTCTGATTTTTCTACTATGTTGCAAAGGAAAATTCTTATCTTAAACATACCAGAAAGCACAGAAAACGAAAGTCTACATGTGTCCTGGAAATCCTTGGGACTGAGATTTGCTTTACCAAAGTCCGGCAAACACTCAGTTGTGAGACTTTTTCACCTCTTCTCACCTCTTGGGGAACGTAAAAAGCCGTATAGAGGTGGCTAAAAGCTAAGCTAGCTTTTGCCTCCAGGAGAACATAAACAGCCATACCAGTTACTGTTGGAGAATATTTTACAAATGTAAGAGTTTGTCAGAATTTAGAATGTTAACGTTCAAGTAGGAATGGGGGTTGATTCCTTTGTTACTGGGTTTGACAACTGATGACTTCAGCAGGACACAGATAGGCTCTGGCTATGTAGTTTATTGCTCTTATCTGGTAACAGAGAGGTATTTACACAAGTTTGGAGAGGGGGATATGTTAATTGTGGGAATGGCTAGAGCTCCACACAACAGTGGCACTAAGCTTTATGAGGGGGTAGTAATTAACTGGAGGTATCTGCTTTGATATGGACTGAAAGAATAGACTCCTTTGTCCACAGGATTATAAAAGTGATCAAGAAACACATATTCAGGGTCAGACACTCTGAGCCTGCTGGTGGCTATGAATCTCAGACCCTATCTGGCCAGATAGAAAATGCATGCTGCTGTGACTTTGATTTTGATCTGTGCTTATGTTGTGTTATGAATACATTTTGCAACTTCAAGGTGGAGTCATTTTTGCAACATTTACAACCCAACGTTACAACAGCAAACTTGGCAGGTGATAGTTAAAGTATCAAGCTGAATGGAGCAGTATGTATGGACAGCTTGGCTCTGTGAGCACTAGTTGTTGTTAACATACATGTACAGTTCACTTCTGCTCTTACCAGAGTCACGGGTAAGATCAATCTGGAGAATGGTGCAAAAGTTGTCGTACAAAGTTGTAATCCGCACCTCCTATTTTGCCAATTTTGGGTGCAATGGCTTGAATGTTGGCTATCTGTCGCCATCCCCAGGTGCACAACCTGGCGGCACCGGAGTGGAGTACACACAGCCCAGCTTCTCAAGTGGAGTGCAGATGGCTTGTCAGCCACACAGCTCTGCACCATAGCGGGATACAAATTGCTTGGCTTCAATTTGTTTCATGCAGCTGAGTCAAAAGTTTGTATTGTTTACAAAAAGACTATCGAGTAAAACTCCTCCCTTCATCTGGAAACTCCAAGAAGGCAAATTCACTTGTTTCAGAAAGAGAGTTCATTGCTTGTAAACTTGTGTTTTTCATTCTGAAATAACTACAGACTATTTTAAGCAATAGTGCAAATCTAATCTAGGGGGAGCCAAGATTGAAATTAAATTGCTGCAAATGAGCATGTGATGGGCAGTTAAGCAAGTGGAAGATGAAGTAATATCCAAAAAGGCATAAAGTCATTCTTCTGATGATGGCCAGATTTGTGCAGGATTTGCTGAACAGTGACTGTTTTTTCTTTCTTTTTTTTTTAAACATTGTGCTGTTCGGAGATCATTTCATCTTCCACTTGCTTAATTGTTCACATTAACAGAAACTTTGACCAGGGGTTCCCAAACTTTTGCATGCCACTGTGGAGGAATCAAATTGGTATATATGTTTTCTAGACCATTAAGTCATCAGTGGATGTTTTTTCCCTTAAAACTGAACACAAAATAATAAATGCCGTGCACTGACAATTCAGCAGGAGGCAAAAGACAAGCCTTAGAGGGCTCATTCAAAATGGCATTCCCCTAACCGTAACTCATTTTAAACAGTTAAAATTGTTACACGTTTTAAACAATTTTGGAGCTAAGGAGTGATACTGTTTTTTTGTATTGGTTTATTAAAAAACGTGAACATGAGTTCCAACAAATTCCTCAAGTATACAAAGTGTTCTTGTATATTTTATTTTTCTCACTGGTTTAAAAGTCCAATAAATACTTCAGTTTCAGGTTTTTTGTCCAGGTTCAGATTTTACTTTAATATAAGGCTGAAGATGGGGCTTCTCTAGTGGCATTTGGAGACAGTGAAATAAGTGTAACTATAAAGGCAAAATGAGATCAGGACAAGCAATGACAGAAAACTGCCAGAAACACAGGTTTCAGATGGGCAGACGAGGAGAAGACGAGGAGCCACAAGCGTCGACGTGGACGCTGAAAGTATCACTTTTCTGCTGGACAAAGTCACTATGTTGAATGATTAATGCTGTTGGACACAATCATGGAAGATATTTGGTGTTATTTTCTTCATTTTTGTTATGTTATTTGATTATTTTGGTCATTTTAGTGACTTTTCAGATGCCATACTTCTTTTTTCAAAACTAGTAACTTTCAGTTGAAGAAGTTGCTAGTGTTGGTCTGTGAGTAGAACATGGTACATGTATGGGATGTGTTAGTGTAAGAACTCGTCGGTCATACTGTAATAATAATAATAATAATAATAATAATAATAATAATAATAATAATTTAAAAAGCAGGCTTAAAAATTTTGGTAAATACAGACAGGGTTAAAATATGGTGGAAAAAGAGAGGTTTAAGGTGAATGCGTATTTATTGAATGTTTGTATTTTGTTTGTGCAATACCTTGGCTGTGGGTTTCTCGTCAGGTGAGTGGGTGCTGAGTTGTTGTATTGTTCATGAAATCAGTGCATATAAATCAGGTGTTTAACATAGTATTTGTAGTATTGGTTGTTTTATTTTTACGCCTGCCATAAACGATGTAAAACATGTAAACACCAACACCTGTGTGTGGTTCCATTTCCAGCCTGGTGTCTGGCCAGGAATTCCCCAAGGAGGTTATGTTTTTACTGGTGTTAAATATTTGTTTGTTTGTTCGCAACATAACTAGAAAAGTTGAGAATGAATTTGAATTAAATTTTCAGGATAGGTCAGAATTGGCATAAAGAGACCAATCAATTAGATTCTGGGAGTGATCTGGATCATCATCTGGATCCAAATGATGATAAAGGATTCTTCACCTTGAGACAGGGCCAAATTCAACATTTATCCTTCTAATGCCACAAACAACACCCAGAAAATTTATACAAAAAACACAGGATAACACCGTAATAGATTCTGTCAAACCACAAAATTAGATTGAGTTATGGGCAATATTCCAGATACAGTGATCCAGAATGTTTATACTGACAGGAGTTGAGGAAAAATAGCTACTACATGTAGGAAATAAAGCTACATACAGTATAGACATGAAACTGACACTAAATTGTAGTGGAAAATTTTCAGATTCAGTAGTGTGCCCACAAATTTAACACATCTTTAACATTTAGCTAGATCCAGAAGAAAACCACCATTATGGAAACATTATTTTTCATAACGGTTGAACTAATGTGTAATATGTATGTGATTCCAAATGATTTCAAAGAGTCAAATAAATTTAAGAATATTAGTTTTCTGGTTTTCGTATAGGGTTTGGATTAGTGTTTGTAAATATATTGTTTAAGGGTTTTGTAATGGTTTTAAAGTGTGATTATATGTATAGTCGGGGTATGTATAGCTTGTCATTTTATGTCTGCGTTTCGTGAAGGTTGAGGTTGGTGTCACATGTGCCTTAAGAAAATAAAGTGTGATAGCTGCTACACCTACAGTAGGTCACATCTCCTTTTTACACCACTCAGTACCAGGGTGTAAATATGTTTGACACGGGACCCTAAGGAGATGGATGTTTTTGGATTCATCCCCAGTGGATGTGATGTGCATGCAGGGTATGCATCCTCTCAGACACAACATTACAAGTTAAAATTATGTTTTTTCTTTGTCTTCACTGGTTTTATGACCAACTACTGCTTTCCTGTCTTGCAAAATGATCTAGATTACTGTTTGAATTGCCAAACATATGGATGGTCAAAAAACTTCCCATACTGATGCTCTCTATAAACTACAGTGTCAGAAACAGATGGAGGTTGATGATCTTTGTTATTACTGTATCATACCTCATTCACAGCTGCATTATGTCTCAGATAATAGCTTATGAAATGCTTGGCTTCAGTTTACAGTCAAATCAAGTGTTCTTATGGTTCATTTTACTCATGTGTTCATGACTGAAATAGTAACTGGCTCAGAGTAATAATATCCTGATTCATTCTGCATACATGAAGGAGGAAGTGACCTTTCAGTCAAATCACAAATGTTGTGTTATCAAGGTTGCTGTTGATTTGCATTAGCTGCAGTCTGTGCTCCGCAGTAAACAGCAGAGTCATTCATTGGGATCATTACTGTAAAATTATAATGTACTATTATGTTTTTGCATCAGTAGAAGTGTTTTGTGCTACTCATCTACACATGCTACACCACAATCAGTACACGTGTCTCATCACAGCATCTTACCATATGAAGAACATAACACAGACATAACCCAAATCGGAGAGAATCAAAATGCTAAATAGCTGGTTTTCTTCCATTAACGACAGGGATGAATCATGTTCAACAAGAATGTCTCATAAGGTACAGTAACTTCTTAACGTATAATGAAGAGACACAGTAGTTCTTCACTGTCGTTCTGTTGATTGAGGCTGCTGTTTGCCTCTTCCTCCTCTCACAGACTACAGATTAGTCCCGAGTGTGTTCTTGATGGAACTGCAACAATGAGCCTCACTGCCTTTCTCCATCTTCTTTTTTCAGAGTGTCAGTGATGAAGATGTTTTCACAAAGGCAGATGGAGAAAAACAAACTTTGCATCCTTCATAAAAACACTCCCTGTTTCACTTGTACTGTCTTTTGTGTTTGCAATGCACTTTCTGGATCCTGAGGCTGGATTTTCTGAAAACCTGCATGTTTTTCACAGAATAGATTAGAATAGAACACTATCGGTTTAAACCCAAATATACAAGGTATGGCTATTAAAAAACACGAGTAATGCTGTAATACAATTTTAATTCAATTTAATTTAATTTAATCTTTTGTATAGTGCCAATCATAATTGCCGATGATCTCTCGGCGCTTCACAATTCGAGGCCAAGACCTCATGACTATACAGAGAGTAAACCCAACAGAACCGCCAAGAGCAAGCCAAAGGCGACAGGGGGGAGGAAAAACTTCTTTTAACAGAAAAGAAAAACCTCCAGCAAAACCAGCGGCTCAGGGTAGGCGGATATCTGCCTCGGTTGGGGTTAGTGGACAGTGGAGAGACAATTTTACTGAACAAAAACATTTTTCAGGGTCTTCCTCCTCCAACACCACTGTATTCAAATCTTCCACTCATCTTCTTTACACAGTTGTCTCGAAACTGCTATGGTTCTTAACTTCTGACAGACTCAAAACATGTTCCTTTGAGCACAAATTCAATCTTAGGAAAAAGTTGCACGTTGCTAGGCCAGGAGAATAGGGAGGCCGATTATGCACCTAGTGACCATCAATGGAATTACACTCACTTTTGTGCTGGCTTCATTATGGAGCTGGGGTCTTTGCCCCTTATTATATTGTATGTCCTACAGTAGACGTTTTCAACAGTGGGTCTGAGACTTCTAGGAGGTCTGGGGAGGTAGTGCCAGGGAGTTGAGAAATTTTTGGTTAGACCATTTTTTTAAAATGTTTTTTCACCTCTAATTGCTTTTCTACAAATTTAAATCTTGGCAAGAGTGGATTTCCTCACTCACCTACCTGAAAAACAAATACAGATGAAGACTGCAGCCTGAGTCTAATGTGGCCCTCTGCCTGACAACCTCCATCCATCCAAGGATAGATAAGTTGTGTGCTTCTCACCAGGGTCAGACATCTCACTAATGTGGAAGGAGGCCTACATCTGCCATCCACAGATGGCTTGAAGATTCACTGTCCCACTACATGTATTTTTTTTAAAAAAACATGAATCTCTCCATTCTTTTAATAGCTCAGTATTGCAAGGAAGAAAACAGGTATCTTTATGCATGGCAGTAGCACTAATGGGCCATCACTAATTTTTGTTTCCACATTCAAGTTTAAAATGTAAAACATATATTTGAACAGTTTGTATGCATGATTATCATGCAATTGACAGAAAGTGTTGATATTGGCATTGGTTGATAAGGTATGTTTGTAAATGGGCACAGCCACCCTACTGTACCTTGCATGTTTAAAATAAAAACTTGAATATATCTTCTTCTTCTTTTCCTTTCGGCTATTCCCTTCAGGGGTCGCCACAGCGAATCATCTGCCTCCATCTCACCCTATCCTCTGC
>JAQQAE010017187.1:0-11550 GCA_029823295.1 Pseudamia nigra
AACAACAAATTTAAAAAAGAAACAAAAAAGAACAAAATAAAATTATGCAAATATAAAGAAAATCACCCACATAAACAAAAAAAATGATTAAAAAATTAACAAAACCAACAAGAAAATGAACAAAACTGCCCACAACATAAACAAAATAAATGGAAAATTAACAAAATAAACAAACAAAACAAACAAAATTGAACTAAATAATCAAGAAATGAAAAACCTAATGGACAAAAATAAACAAAATTATTAATAACAAATGAAAATGTAAAAATTAACTGAGAAAATGAACAAAATTAAGCACATCATGTCTAGGAGGTTTTTTAATTATTTTTTTGATCGTCTGGTTCATTATGTTGTTCCCTTTTTGTTCAATGTTGTTAATCTTGTTACTTATTCTTAGTCATTTTGTTCATTTTCTGCATTATTTTGTTAGTTTCCTCTGGTACTTATGATGCTTTTTGTTCAATCTACATGTGGTTTAAACACAGAGCATCACTCAGGTACAGTTTAACTGAAATGAAACACAACTGCAGAGAGAAAGGCGTCAAAATGCAGAGAAAGTTGGAGCAGAAACAGAAAGCTTTTCGGAAACGTTTTCATCCACACTAACCCGCATGAATAGGCTGTAAAATGCAAACATGATCATGTGAAACGTGTAACGAGAAGCATAAAACCACGCTAGTGAATAAGGGGCAACGATCGGGGCTGTTCATTGAGGAGAATACGGAAGTAACTTTAAATTGTAATCCCACCGCTCGGCCGCTGGGGAATCGACCTTTAACTTTTTGCTTTGTTATTAAGATATTACAGCAAATATTCCAACAAATCACTGCCGTGCTGGGGTTTGATTGACATGTCGCTATAGTAGCAGCTCAGTCGGACCAATTTGGACCTTTGTATCTCCTATTTATTCAATGTGCTCATAGTTATACATGAGATACACTCGACTGCAGCTTTGGGTAAGTGTTTACACTCACAACACCATAATATGACGTTTGACACTGTGTGGTGAAGTTTTACCGCATCAGTAAGCTAGCGGCTAATATTAGCTTCCCATGAGTCCCCTGGCATGAACGCTTCATAAGCCCTGCTGCCCTTCATCCAAATATAGTTACATCCTGTATTTGGCTCCAAGATGTCGTCCAGGAAGTGACAACTCGATTGGCCTCAAAACGGCCCTTCAGAAACTAGTGGGTGACGTCACGGTCACTTTGTCCAGTTATACGTACAGTCTATGCTAGCGAATTGGAATCTTTAAAATAACAGGAAAACGTAACGTCTTGTCGCATCTGAAATACAGTGAAACATAAATCAGAAGTCGCACACCTGACATTGATGTATTTTTGTTACACACTGACATTCAGGACCTTAAATCTCTGTTCCCTTAAGTTTCTGTCAACATGCAAGCACAAAAACTGAATTTTCCAAAATTACTTTGGCTGGGGTTTTCAGAAATGATCGTTTTCAGTGACCGGATCTAGCATTTTCAGGCAAAAACACTTGAGAAAATATCCATTTCCCCAGATATCCTGGCTACGTGTGGACAAAGCCTCAGAATCTGAGAATGAAAGCTTACATGAACACTTCACCCTCTTGATCAAACACACTGCCTGGCCAAAATAAGTCACCACCTGGTAAAAGCCTCCCATTGGATGATTACTGCATGGGTGATTATGTTTCATCTGGAAACAAGTTATTGAACCCTAATGATGCAGTGAGTACTGTAGCTTCTCATTTCTGAAACAACCATGCCACAGACACATCCTGTGGTCGTGATATTCAGTAACACTCTGGAACTGGAGGACAGAATCCAAAACGTCACTAATAATGAGCAAAATATAAAAAATATATATAAAATGTACTCAAAAAATCAAAGAAATAAGCAAGAAAATGAGAAAAATGATCAAGATAACCAAATTAGTTAACAAAAATGAACAAAATAACACCAAAATTTAACAAATGAACCAACAACATAAGCAACTAAATGAGCAATAACAAATTTCCAGGACAACTCAAGTTTTTCCAGGACATTTGACTTTTTTCTCGTTTTTGAGATACAGGCCCTTATACTGTATTTTAAGAATGTTGCAAATCCTCTGCTTTTGTTGCTTTTAGTGCAGTAAAGACTCAGTACATTTTGAACGCTGGAGTCTGTTTTGGTATGTTATGCTCATTTTTACTCCATACTTAATTCATTTTCTTGATTACTTTGTTCATTTACATTGATCTTTTACAGTATTTTGCTCACTTTGTTTCTTATTACGCTCATTTTGTTACTTTTGTTCATTTCTTGATCATTCTGCTCACTTTTATTCATGCTGCTGTTTATTTTGTTCATTTTTGCGATCGTTTTGCAAATTCACGATGATTGAATGCAAATATTTTGTTCCCTTTGTTGGTTATTTTTCTCATTTTCTTTCATTTTGTGACTTATTTTGCTCGTTTTCCTTCCTACAACGAGCTGCAGAGCACACAGCTGGAAGAGAAATCTGTTTTCCATTTTCTTCATGTTCATAACAGTAGCAGACAGCTTCAGACCAACACGTTTTCATGACGTCGTGTCAGTTCACCAGACTTCAGATCTAACGCCCCCTATCTGCTCGCGGTGGTTAAGCATCTCCCGAGATTCACAAAAGGAAATGCATTTCCCTGTGTCAAACTTGTGAAAATTCGCTTTAAAAATGCAATACTTTTGCATGGAAACCCAGCTACTGATGATGTCACTGGTACAGGAACATCTCGAGACCTTCTGTCCTTCTGTGTGGCTGCTGGTTCTGCACTGGTCCAGTGACTCTGGATGTCGTCCAGTGTCTGTGCTGTTTGTCGTTCGATTTCTACTCTTTTCTTTTGTCTCTCCTCTGTCCACTAACCCCAACCGGTTGAAGCAGATGGCCTCCGACCTAAAGCCCTGGTTCAGCTGGAGGTTTTTCTTCCCCCGTCGACCCACTCTAGACTTGCTCTTGGAGGTTCCCTTGGCTTTGCTCTCCGTGTAGTCTTGAGGTTTCGGCGTTAAATTGTGGATCCCCTAGAGATAATCTTGGATTATGATTGGCACTATACAATCATAATCCAAGATTATCCAGCGTGTCCTGGATCTGCCCCACGGCCTCCTCCCTGTTGGAGCTGGTTTTGGCAACTTTGGACCACCCAAACCACACAGCACCGGACCCTTCCTGCAGGTGGTGGGCCCACAGGAAGACTGAAATTAATCAAATTGAAAAAATGTCTAAAAGATGTCACGTGACCTGTTGTGTCCAATTCAAGTCAGCTGAGGCTTTTCAACAGTGAAATCCATGTGTCCACTCTGACGTAAACAACGAGATTACTTTGTATTTTAAATGGATAAATTCCCTCCAAGGTCACAGAAATTCAGTTTGCTGCCTCATCCCTGGTGATAATGAAATGTTTGGGGAGAAAAGCTGCATAGATATAAGATAAAAGCACTGGTCACCATAGTTACCGTCTCCTCCTTCTCGCTGACGGAGAGCATCAGCAGAGCCTCTGATTGACACATACTGTAACATAACCGCTGTGATTCACTACAGTCCGTGTGCTGCGTCCTGATTGGACGCCGTTTGATTCCCGGCGAGGACAATAGACAGATATTCACAGCGTGTAGGAGGAAAAGTGCCGTGTTTTGCACTCACTACTGTTCGATTGCAATAATTACGGGTTGCAGAAAACGATGGGTGAATGACAGAAAAAAACATGAATGGACGGTGAAAAAAAGCCAAAACAAAACACCAGAATCAAAAATACTGTAGGAGAAAAGTGAAACTCAGAGAAATACTCTTTATTTATAATTATTACTATGTTTATGTCAAGCCGACAGAGACATTATTGTGCTCAAATAAGTCACATTTTTACACTAAAGTAAATCTGATCAGTTTGTTTGAACCCCTTCATGTCTGGTGTCCACTACACTGCCCGACAGGATGACATTAAATCCAGAATAGTTACAAAATAAAGGCAAAAAACAAAACAATATGCAATAAGTCACTGAGTAAATGGGCTTAAAATGAACAAAAGAATCAGGAAATAGAGCAACATAAGAAGCAAAAGGTGCAAAACAGCACAAAAGACAAATAGCATCAAGTGAACAGAATCGGAAGAAAAATGATACAAAAATAAAGAAAAGGTGAACAGAATGAGAAGCAAAATGAACACACTGATCAAGAAAATGAGTCAAATTAGATCATAATTAGAAAAATACAAAACACGAACAAAAAAAAATAAAGAACTTGTACAGAAAGGAACAAAAAAAGTAGAAAAATTAACAAAGTAATCAGGGGAAAGGAGCAGCGTAAGAATAGTAAGGGAAGTGAATAAAAATCAACAAAACTATGAAAAAAATGCTTTATTTTGCAACACCAAGCATAATTGGCTTTGGACGTAATACTATAATAACATATACTGCACAAATTGTGTGGTTTGACTAAAACATAAAACATTGTACTTCACTAAACCGATGCCTCATAATAGAAATAATTTAACCAATGCTTCACCTAAAATGTCACGTTCTTTTAAAAATTGTTTGAAAAGCAGCACAAGGCTGAAAATATCATATCCCGTTTTTTAATTCATGCATGAAAGGGCTCAAGTGTTTGCAGATGTAAGATGATATTTTGTGGGATATTTCTATGTACCAGGGGTCTGCAACCTGTGACTTTATCCAGCGACGGAACTGACACATAATAATAAATCACAAAGAACAGAATCAGCACTAAACAACAAGAACAAAAAAAGCTGATGATAAAAAGAAAAAAATCGCAAAATTAACAAAATAATCAAGTAAACAACCAAAACTAAGGAAATGAACAAAAACCAGAAAAATAATGACCACGATTAAGATTAAAACTGAACAAAACAGTCAACAGCATAAACAAAATGATAAGGAAACAGAACAAAAATCTACAAAAATACCAAAATAATAAACCACCTTGATGGAAATGAATAAAAAATAAACAAAACAGCCAAGAACATAAACACTGAACAAAATAATAAACAAAATATCCCACAAAAAGCAACAAAAATTAACTTAAAAAAATTTCAAAACATTTTTTTGCACATCTGAATAAAATGATAAACAACATGAACAAAAAACTAGTAAAATGAACAGAA
Source organism: Pseudamia nigra (assembly GCA_029823295.1). Lineage (NCBI taxonomy): Eukaryota > Metazoa > Chordata > Actinopteri > Kurtiformes > Apogonidae > Pseudamia > Pseudamia nigra. The sequence goes on from JAQQAE010017187.1 coordinate 5,119, forward strand.
ATTATGAAAATAATCAAGTAAATGTAAAAATAATACAAAAAACAATGGACAATTTCATGAACACTGTGTTCATGAAGTTTCTCTTCCGGCTTTCAGAGAGCGCGGACTCATTTCTATCAGTTTTCCCTGCTTGCTATGTCTTGTCTGTGTGTTTGCTTCATTCCCTGTCAGAGTCTCTCCCTAAACCCAATGCAACATGGGATTGACCAGCTGGACCTGAATGAAATTGACACGCTGCTCGAACAGGAAGCTGGATCGAGGTTGAACCCGAGGGTCCTCAGGGGACAGCGGCTGCTGGACATAGGAGGATCCGTGGGGACTTATGTGTTTTTGAGACGCTGTCCAAAGAGGATGTGATGGATATTTATCAATTCGGAACTATGATAACAGGATTTCTGCTGATTGGCTTAGGTGTTTTCCTGGCGTATCGATAAAGAAGACGGCGAGAGCTGTTCAAAGCCCAGCAAAGCTTTGTCTCCAAATCAAGCAGTTGGGAAGAGCACTGGCAGCACAACATGGACGATTTCTGAGTTAAACTGAAGGGTGGGTTACAACACGGAAGTGCTGGGGTCTCTTCATAAGATGGACTTTTGAGGTCTGGTACCAAAAATATAAAATTGGAGTTACTGAGGAGATGAAATTCTTTTCTGCCTCTGAAAGTGTGACTGCCTTATCTTTTGTTTTTGTTTTTGGGCACCCTCTGCCGGACTTGAGATGCCTGAACGCAACCCTCAACTGCAAGGCATGAGATCAGTTTGCTTCCGTTTGTGAATTTACCCTTTTTGTGGGATCAATAAAGTATCAATCAATCAAATAAAAATGAACTAAATCAACACAAATGACCAAAATAGTCATAGCTCACTATTTAGTTTTTTTCCACATTTTTGTTACATGTGTTTATTATCTTGTTTTTGATGTTAATATTTTCCAAATGGTATTAAATGTCATGTGGGTAAAAACCAGTTCCGTGTTTTATTTTGTGCTGTTGCGTCTCAGTTCGTCGGCTCCAGCTCGTCCAGACGCTCGCTGATGGGTTTACTGAAGTGACTTGACTTCCTGAATGGTGCGTTCAGGGACCCGACGGCGGTCACTCCCTGCAGAGATACAATCTGTTACATACAATACACGAAATTCACATAATTATATAAATGTTTAAAGGACGAGCTTTGGTCCTGAATCAGCGTTGAAGAAACCAGATGATGATTATTATTAAAAAAAACAGACAAACGAGACGACTTTTATATTTTAGATTGTCCGCTGAATGAACTGAATAACCAAAAAAAACGAAGAAAACCAAACAAAAGAGCCAAGAAAATTTGTCAAATTGGATAAAATAATCAAGCAAGTGAACAAGAATGAACAAAAATGATCAAGAAAATAACAAAATATACCAAATGAGCACAAATAAGCAACAAAACGAAGAAAAATATAACAAATCATCCATAAAAATGACCAGAAATTATCAAGAAAATAACAAAATAGACCAAATGAGCACAAATAAGCAACAAAATGAGAAAAAAATCTAACAAACATCCATAAAAATGAACAAAAATGATCACAAAAACAATCAAATAAGCCAAATGAGCACAAATAAACAACAAAATGAAAATGTTTGTTTTTGTTCATTTTTTGTTCAGTTTTTTTGTTCAGTTTTTGTTCATTTCTGTTCAATGTCTTGAATATTTTGTTCATTTCATTGTTTATTTGTTAATTTTTGTTCTTGTTTTTCATGAGGGGTTCGTTTAGTTTTTATTAATTTTTCCTCATTTTGTTGCAGACCTTTTTTTAAAAAAATATTTATTTATTTATTTATATTGCTTTACTAGTAGACTGTAAATTTAACTTATGGTAATTTATTATAGACCTATTTATAGATGTCTAACTTAAAATAAGTGTGTTAATTTTGCGCACTATTGGTTTCATTCTTTCCAATAAACAGGTACAGTTTTCACATTTTTAAAATATATTTGTAAATGCAGATGTCATGGTGATTCATACTCGACTCATATTTTTCTGTGAACATTGACATAAGACATGAAGTGATGTGAACAACCTGGATCCTCCGGTAGTTTTCACTCCAGAACGTCACGGCCTGGTCGCTTCGATAATCACCAACCTGGACCAAAAAAAAAAAAACAACCATGTGACTTCATCACATTCTTACATTTCATTTTTTAGAATAAAAATAAACCATCCTTCTGAAACATATGTGACAATAGACTTAAAATCCATATTATTTACAGTGACTGATGAATTATCTTAACACTTTGGAGATTATTTTGTTCATTTTTGTTCATTTTGCTTCATGTTTTTCTAACTGTTCATTTTCTTAATTGTTTTGCATATTTTTTGTATATTTTGCTTCATTTGTTTCATTTAATTCATTATTTTGTGCACTGTTGGTTTATGTTTTTCTTATTTTTTTCATTTTCTTAATGATTTTGCATATTTTTGGTTCATGTTGCTTCATTTTTTCCTATTTTGTTCTTTTTTTCCCCTATTTTGTTCATTTTTTTATAAAATTTTCTTGGTTGTTTTGTTTATTTTCGGTTGTTTTTCCTTCATTTGTATTAATTTTCTGGTTTATTTTGTGTGTTTTTGTGATCATTTTTCTTCATTTTTCTGAATTTTCTTGATTGCTTTGCATATTTTTGGTTCATTTTCCTTAATTTTTATTAATTTTCTTGATTATTTTGCATATTTTTGGTTGTTTTTCCTTCATATTTATTAATTTTCTGAATTAATGTGTGTATTTTTGTGTTAATTTTCCCTCATTTTTGTGAATTTTCTTGATTACCGGTACTTTGAGTATTTCTGGTTATTTTCCTTAATTTTAATTAATTTTCTGAATTATTTTGTGTATTTTTGGTTTTGCTTAATTTTTTCATATTTTGTCTATCTTTTTAATACATTTTCTTGATTATTTTGTTTATTTTTGGTTGTTTTTCCTTCATTTGTATTAATTTTCTGGTTTATTTTGTGTTTTTGCATTATTTTTATTAATTTTTTGGATTGGTTTGTGTATTTTGGTGTTCATTTTCCTTCCTTTTATTAATTTTCTGGATTATTTTGTGCATTTATGGTTCATTTTTATTAATTTTCTGTATTGTTTTTTGCATTTTTATGTTAATTTTCATTCATTTTGATTCATTTTCTGGATTATTTTTATATTTTTGGTTCATTTTCCTTCATTTTTTGATTTTCTGGATCATTTTGTGTATTTTTGGTTCTTTTTCCTTCAGTTTTTTAATTGGATTATTTTGCACATTTTTAGTTAATTTTCCTTCGTATTTTTTTTAAATCAATTTCCTGGATTATTTTACACATTTTTAGTTTATTTTCCTTCATTTTTTAATTCATTTTCTGGATTATTTTGTGTAATTATGTTTTCATTTTGCTTCATTATATTATTTTGTTAATTTTGCTTCATCTTTGTCTTATTTTGTGAACAAATTTTTGTTCTTTTATTCATTATTCTGTGTATTTTTTGTTCAATATGCTTCATTTTGGTCTTGTGTTCGATCTTTTTTATATTCTTACACTTGTTCACTTTGATTTTGTACATTTTCAGGATTATTCGACTAATTTTCGTGATTTTCTTGTTGTTTTTGGTTCGTTTTGTTTCATATTACTTTGCCTTTTCTTTCTTTCTCTTAATTTCCTGATTTTATTCGATCTTTTTTCATTTTAGTTTGACTCATTTGATATTGTCTTTATTGTTTTGCTCATTTCTTTCATTACATTTTTCTCATTATTTGGTTCATTTTGCTTCATGCTTCATGACAGACGGTGTGTCGTTTACCTGTAGACCTACCGTTTTTGGCTCAGGCGTGACAGGTACAAATCCGTCGGCGCAGAAATCCGTCCTGGTTGTGGAACGGCACGTTTCACCTCGAGGAATCGGTTCAGGCGTCATCTCCGCTTCGATCTTCTCTCTGCACAAACCACATCGTATCAGCGTCTGGACATCGGTTTGATACCGAACCCTAACCCTCTGATTGTCTGGAAACTCACTTTATTTATTAGTGATCGTACTGAAGGTGCTGCCTATAGGAGCCGCTCTTCATTTTGATTCATACGTGGTCCATATTCCTTGATTTTCATGACGATTTAGTTCAATGTACTTGTTTTTTCTTCATATTTTGTTATATTTTGTCATTTTCCCAATTATTTTGTTCATTTCTCTTCACATTTTGTTCATTCGTCTTAATTTCTCTTCATATCATGTTGATATTGCTTCATTTTCCTGATTATTTGGTTAATTCTTCTTCATTTTCCTTCATATTTTGTTCATATTTCTTCATTTTCCTCATTATTTGGTTCAAATTACTTTGTTTTCTTTCATATTTTGTCATTTTCCTCATTATTTTGTTAATTTTCTTCACATTTTGGTAATTTTCCTCCATTTTCCTGATTATTTGGTTCATGTTTTGTTTTATCCTTCACATTTTGTTCATATTTCTCCATTTTCCTAATTATTTGGTTCATTTTACTTTGTTTTCCTTCATATTTTGTCAGTTTCCTGATTATTTTGTTCATTTTTCTTCACATTTTGTTCATTCTTCTAATTTCTCTTCATATATTTTGATATTGCTTCATTTTCCTGATTATTGCGTTCATAATTCTTCATTTTTCATATTTTTTGGTTTCAAGTCTACTTTCCTTAATTCTCTCGATAGTTTTTGCCATTTTTGCTTATTTTCTTCATCTCCTGGCTGCCACTGAACGATAAAACAAACCCAGACGTGTGAATATTACGTCAGTTTCCTGTTTCGCTCGTGGCGCTGTTAAAAAAAAAAAACCACTGAGGAAATAAATGATTGAGCGTCGTCAATTTGCCTGATGTTCTGGGCGAACAGCTTCTCCAAATCCTCACGTCTGACGCCTGGAAAGACGAAGCAAAGAAAGAAAAACAGAAAAGATGGACATTTTAATTTTCTGTGTTTCTGCTGAATGTGGTCATTTGTGTCTCGTTCATGACAGAAACAAAACTGAAAAAAATAAATCAAGAAAATAAGCAAAAAATTAAATGAAAATAATAATTAAAAGGGAATTAAAGTAATGAAGAAAATGAACAATGAATAATGATCAGCAAAACATAAAAAAGATCAAATAATCTACGAAAAAAGAAGAAAATTAACAAAATAACAAACATAGGAATAAAAAGATGAAAAAATGAATAATAAAGTGAGCATAAATAACAAAAAATGAACAAAACTAAACAAATAAGCAGCATATGAATGAATTAATAAAATAATTATCAAAATGCTTAAAAATGAACAAAAATGAACAAAATCATTAGTGAAAATAAACAAAACTGTTATAAAATCAAGAACAATAGTAAAAATGAACAACATTGGCAACAAAATATGAAAAATAATGATGGAAAATGGAGAAAATAATCAAGAAAACGACTAACCATAAAGAATAATCAACAAAATGAGCAATACACCAAGTAAAAAAATGAATTAAAATGCTAAAATAACCAATAACTAACCAAATTAACATATGGATAAAAAGGTGACCAAAATGAACCACAAAATGAACAAATTAATCAACAAAATGTTCAAAAATAATTGAGAAAAAAAAAACTAAATCATTGAGAAAATGGATAAATATAATTCCACTCTCCCCAAACATACGTAGGTAACGAATTACCTCAACAAAAATTCATGGTTGTTTAAAAGACATGCCTGGATGACTTCTAACTTTGTCTTGTTGAACAAAGATGAAGCTGAAGTTAATGTAATAGGTGCCAGGAATCGAAGGAGTTCACTCCCTAATGACTTCCTTCATCTAGACAACATTTCAGTAGACTCCAGTTCTGAGGAACTTGGGAATGATCATGGATGCAGAAAAGTTAACCCATGCATGTGTTACGTCTAGGCTGGATTATTGTAACTCACTATTGGGAGGACGTCCAAATAAAGACATAAAAAGTCTCCAGCTGATCCAAAATGCTGCAGCATGAGATTTAACTGGAGTCAGAAGGAGAGATCATATTTCTCCAATACTAGCTTCCCTTCATTGGCTGCCTATAAAATTTAGAGTTGAGTTTAAAATCCTCTTCTTAATTTACAAAGCCCTAAACAACAAGGCTCCATCCTATATCAAGGTTCCATGTGTCGCCATGACAACCGCCATGGAATTTTGCTCCATCTGGGACAATGTTGAGAGAGGATCTTTGACTTCCCTATCAGGACTGATAAGACACAATGCATCCAACGGGCATTATTTACATTTCCACTCACACCCAAACGCTCTCCGATAGTTATAGCTTGGTCAATGAATGTTTGTGTGGCAACTTGTCTGCCAACTGTGCATATGAAATGTTTTTCTATGTGACCATAATTTTACTTCTTCTTTTCCTTTGGGCTGTTCCCTTCAGGGGTCGCCACAGCGAATCATCTGCCTCCATCTCACCCTATCCTC
>JAQQAE010017188.1:0-11550 GCA_029823295.1 Pseudamia nigra
CACGTTTGATTGGCTGATGACTTGACCCCCCTCCCTCCCACACACACACACACGCACGCACACACACACACACACACACACACACTGTCAAGGCTGCCTGTGTGTCGTATCAGTGCTATGAAAAAGTATTTGGCCCTTTTTGAATTTATTTATTCATTTTGCATAATTATTGGTCAGACTCGTTTAAGGTCATCGAACAAAGTTTAATGTTAGACAAGGATAACCAAAACAAACACAAAATGTAGTATTTAATTAACGATTTCATTTCCCCTTGTTAAACTGTGAATTAGCTGTGATTAATCACACTTTCGTAAAGCTGGCTTCATTTTCATCAGCCTAGTTACTGCCAGACCTGCTGGATCAATAAATCCCTTAAACAGATCAAAGTGAAGGAGGCTAAAAGATCTCAAAAAACAGCACATCACGCCGCAAAGTAAAGACATTTAAGAACAGATGATATCCGTCTGGAAAGGGTTACAGTGCTTTGGGACTCCAGTGAACCATGGTGACAGCCAAAAAAACAAACTTAAAACGCATCAACAACTCATCCAGGAGGTAAGAAAAGAAACCAGAACAGCATGTATAGAACTGCATGCATCACTTACCTCAGTTAAGGTCAGTTTCATGATCCAACAATAAGAAAGAGACTGGACTAAAATGTCATCCACGGGAGAGTTCCAGGGGGAAACAACGCCTGACCAAAACAGAACACAAAAACTCGTCTCACATTCACCAAAATACATCTTGATGATCCACAAGACTTTTTGGAAAATATTCCGGGGACTGATATACTGACTGTATAAAACTAACAAAGCATTTCATTAAAAAAACAACAAGTTGACAGTCAAACATGGTGATGGGATGTGATGGCCTGAGTTGGTTTAGGACCCAGGCTACTTGCTGTAATTCATGGAACCATGAAAACCCAGGATGACTGGTCATCAGCTCATGGTCACGAGCTCAAGTGCACTCGGGTTACGCAGCAGGACAAAGATCTGAAACACACAAGCAAATCCATCTCTGACTCAAAAACCAACCAAACAAACAAAAACCAAAATGAAGGCTTTGAACTGACCGACTTTGATCTAGTCTGACCTTAAACAAGCTGTTCAGGCAAGGCAAGGTTATTTGTATAGCAATAATCATACAGAAGGCAACTCAGAGTGCTTTAGAAAAGGCATAGAAATACGTTATGAAAATCACAGAATTAAAGAGACATTAGTTGGATTAAAAACATACAACAATATAAGAACATACAGTAATAAAACACATTAAAATTAACATTGAGATTAAAATAGAATAAATCTTTCCCTTGTGTCCTCCTAGGTTTACATACAACAGAAGGGTCCCAGACCCACGTCAATGTGACGAGGAATCATTACACCATATTTAGGGATTTAAGAGAAAGTTGCAGTAAACAATAATGTTAGGCCTGGTTTAAATGAGCTGACAGTTTGAGCAGACCTCAGGTATTCAGGAAGTATTTTCCCCAGGTGAGGAGCAGAAGAACTAAATGCTGCTTCACTTTGTTTGGTTCTGCTTGTGTGACCACAGTAAACCTGTCCCCGATGACCTCACGGGTCTGGATGCTTCATAGGGAACTAACAAGTCTAGGATGTATTTCAGTCCAAGGCCATTCAGCGCTTTGTTCCAGGAGTAAGATTTTGACTCACAGGAAGCCAGTGTAGTGGTTTGAGGACCGGTGTGATGTGGTCCAGTTTCTTGGTATTAGTCAGGACTCTGGCAGCAGCGTTCTAGATCAGCTGCAGCTGCCTGATCGATTTTTGTTCAGACCTGTGAAGACACCATTACAGTAATCTAACCTGCTGAAAATTAATGCATGAACAAGTTTTTCTGTGTCTTGTTTGAACAGAAAACCCTTGATTCTAATGTCCTTCAGGTGGTAATAGGCAAACTTAGTTTTTAAGTGGGTGCTAAAATTCAGGTCTGACTCAATACCAAGATTTCTGGCTTGATTTGTAGGGTTCAATGATGTGGAGTCAAGATGAGCGCTGACCTCTAACCTTTCATTTTTGGTGCCAAAAACAATCACTTCTGTCTTGTCTGCAGAAAGTCTTAGCACATCCACTCAGTGATTTGATGAACACACTTACTCAGTGAGAGTAAGGGACTGCAATCATGTGAGGACACTGAAATATAAAGTTGTATGTCATCTGCATAGGTGTGATAAGAAATGTTGAAATGCTCTATGATCTGAGCCAGGGGTAGCATGTGCTGTAGATGTTGAACAGAAGCGGTCCAAGAATGGACCCTTGAGGAACCCCACATGTCATCTTTGTTCTGTCAGACTTGTAATTACTAACTGAGACAAAATAGTTCCTACCTTGTAAGTAAGTTCATGCTTGAAAACCCAAAGTGTGGCTGAATTAAAACAGTTCTGCAAAGACGAGTTGGTCAAATTTTCTCCAGTGATATGAAAGACTCACTGCCAGTTTACACAAGAGACTGATTATTGTTGCCTCCAAGGATTGCACAATCAGGGGCAAATATGTTTCCACACATTACCAGGTAGGTTTGGATCGCTTTTTACTTTAATTAATGAAATCATCATTTATTAACTGCATTTTGTATTTACTTTGGTTATCATTGTTTAATATTAAAATTATTTTTAATTTGATTGGAAACATTTAAGTGTAACAAACATACAAAAAATAAGAAATTAAGAAGCCCACTTCACCAAAGCTGGTTACTGTATGACATGCTACTCATACGCATACTCACGGAGAACAAGACACACCATCCAGGGGCAAATCTCACAGCTCAGATAGCTCTGTACACACAATTACAGACACAGGCTGAATAGGACACTAATGGGATTCAATTTTCCTGGTCCTCCAGAGTCCTGATACAAGCTGCACAGCCTAACACAAATATCACTCACAGCACACACAACACAGAGAACCATTCACACCAGCAAGGACAATGAATGCAGGCACTTTAACCAGTTTGTCTTCCTACATCACGTACAGTTTCAGAGAAATTCGGGCTCTGTGATCAGTGTGTCCCCAGAGGAAACACTGTGCACTGCAAAGTGAACAGAAGTGGTGAAAACTTAAATTAATTTTGAAGTGAGTGACATGATAAATCAGTGGTGGCAGCCGAAATATACCTGGATTCCTTAGTTAATAACTGATTCCTTGATTCCTCACTGAATAAATACTGTCATCAATTTGAAATCTAGACTATTACATTTCATATCCATGAGGGTTTGGAAGCTTCCAAGTCATTTTTCCTGGAGCCATTTATGACTTAATAATTCCATGCCCACCAAGTTGCTTACACTGCATTACTGACTTCCATAAGCAGTGATAACATATACTAAAAATAACTATGACCCTTATTACAAAAAAGGTGAGACATGTAAGACGTAACATAAGGTAAAGGGATGATTCACCAAAGACTAAAACTCCATAATAAAACTTGATCATCAAATATATTTTTAAACCCACTGAGCGTTAGTTTTTCTAATGTAAATAAAGCCAAATCAGACTAAAAAGCATTTGACAATAACTTTGTTTCATTTTAAAACAATACCTCAGGAACAGCATGATGTCATTTGAGGAAATAATTTTGGAGGTCAAAGGTCAAAAGCCATGGTCTATGATCTCATGTCTGTTTAATTCTCAGTAAAGCCTCGAGGCCTTGGACTCAAGGATGAAATGACAGTCCAAATGGGATATCAAAAGGTCAACACTGTAGCGTCATAATGTCAACAAAATACTTTTCTGTCAAAAATTCAACACCATACTGCTCTGTTTTATTTTATTTTACTCATTTCATTACGTTTCCCCTATTTCCCACTTTTTTAACTGAAAAAGCTGCAAGAAATGATCTTAGAATAGCCAATTAATTCTGTAGTTCATACTTCTCATATTCTAAAACCTGCAAAAGCTTAGCTAATTATTTAAGTTTGTTCATTATTTGTTTTTATAATAATGTTTTCAACTGTTTGAAACTGTCTATCAGCCCCAAAATGAACTTTACAGTCAGTGAAATCAGTGGTTAATACAGTTTGAGTGGCCATTTGGTCTGAAAAGAACGGCACAGGAGGAGAAAGCCGGTCAGATCAGTGTGGAGGAAGTAACGCAGGAGACAGAATCTTTTTTTTGGGCTTATTGCCTTTCATTTGATACCAAAAGTAGAGAAAGCCATAAAACTTGGGGAAAGACAGAGGGAAATGACATGCAGCAAAGGATCATGGGTGGAATCAAACTACAATAAGGCTACAATAAGGCCTTAGTCAGTTTATTTGTACTTTACCAGGGGAGCCACTAAGGTGCCCCAAGAGCCAGAAACATTTTAGCTAAAGCTTCCATTCCATGTTGCACATATGGATCCAGTTCTAATTAAACATCCTTGACATTACTTAACATTAGCCGTGACTGCTGACATGTATTTTGCTGTGAGCATGTTGCTAGCTATCATTATTTGTTAATATAAACCATGACTGCTTGTCATGTCAGTGTTAACCGTGACTGCTGATGATAGACAGACATTCACAGCTTACAGGCTTGTCCCTAATGTGGATTAGGAAGAAAGGTCTGTTTATTTAAAATTGATCTGAGTGTGGGATAGTCAGTAAAAGTACATCATATTCCATATTCGTCTTTAACATCTCAAATTAAAAGCCCTCATAGAATACATTATTTATACACTTTCAAATAGGCTATATAAACAGAGCAACTTATTCCAACCAACACCCACATAATAAAATACATGGGTTAAAAAAAATACTACCAGTTACAAAATTCATACATCTCATACAACTTAACTAAAACAACATGAATCAAAAAAGAAAGAAGGAAAAAATATCTTGACATACTTGATACTTAGATATCACCAGAACCAATATTCCTGGACATTGTCCCGGACTGTGTTGGAGTCAGTAGTCCATAACTGACAGAGGCGATGTCTACTTATAGTCCGCAAACTGTTCCCAGATCTATGCAAAAAAAAAGAAAAAAAATCGGATTACGAGATTAATCCGTTCCGGGATCAAGCTCGTGGAACAAAAAACTTGTGAGCTGGGCCCGGTTTTCCCATAAGAATACATGTAAAACCAATTAATCCGTTCCTGTCACAAGGGAGGAAATGGACAACACTGCAGAGTTGAGTTCAGTGAATTACTTTACAGTGCACACAGTGAAATTCAGACGAAATTCAAATGAGGGCAACGGGGAACGAAGATGGGGAACCAAGATGAGCCGGAAAGGAGCAGTACGAAGACACAAGGAACTGGACCGAAAGAGAACCGAGCTGGACGGGAGGACGGGCAGGAACAGGCGACTGAAGCAGGCGGTGGTCTGGGAGCAAGGAGACACAGGTAAGTACCGGTAATATATAAATCACGCTTGGTTCGGTGCTAAAATGAAGTGGGCTTAATACCATGGAGAATAAGCGGTCGGACTGGCGAATGCTGACTGGAAGGATCCGGTGTAAATACACTGTGGCTGATGAGGGGATGAGTTGCAGCTGTGAGCCGCTGCCGTAAAGTGTCTCAGTGACAAAACAAGCACTATTTCAGGAGAAAAAAGGCACAGATATGAAGCACAGTACAGCGTGAGTTTTACGTCAGTGCGAGTTTTACGAGCAGCACTGGAGCTCCACAGGGAAGTGTTTTGGCTCTCTTCCTGTTCACATCATACGCAGTGGACTTCAAATGCAACTCTGAGTTCCACCACATGCAGAAATACTCTGATGACACCATTATTGCGGTGTGTACCAGGAGTCACAAAAACTGGATCCAAGATCAAAGAAATGGTACTGAACTTTCAAGACTGCACGACCCCTCTTTGGCCAGTAAACACTGGTGGAGTGGGCATCGAGGTGGTGCCGACATACAAATATCTTGGTGTACAACTGGACAACAATTGTACTGGTCACAGAAAGCAGAAGCACTCTACCAAAAGGGACAGAGTTGGCTATTTTCCTTTGCAATCTGTCCGAAGATGCTGCGCATGTTTCACCAGTCAGTGGTTGCAGGTGCACTGTTTGACATGGGTATGCAGGTCTGCTAAAAACCAGCATCAGACAGAAAGATGTAAAAGGGCCATTAGACTTGTTAAAAAGGATGGACCAGTGGTTGGAGGGAGGCTGTGGTGGACAGGTGCACACGGACGAAGTTGTTGGATATCATGACCAACGCAGACCATCCTCTTCACCTCATTTGGCTCCAGCAGAGGAGCAGCTGCAGTGGACAACTCATATCAGCATGGTGTAGGCTATAGGAGATCCTTCATCTCCACCACCATCAGACTGTTCAACACTACCGATGATGGCAGACTGAAGACTGTAGAGAGCGAAGACATCTTACTGATTTCATCTTTCTTTCCTAAGCTTGTGAACTGTATTTCCCAAAAAGGGCTAAAGAAAGTGCTTTCTTGGTTGCTGAACATTTTGCTTTGGACATCCTGGATAATGTGACGATAAAGTGTCTTGAAACTTTGATATGACGCACTTCCTCTATTTTTGTTATTTCAGGAATCTTTATTTCCAGTTTGAGTGTCATTTCCCTTTAAGCTGAGTCAAGACAACATGCATTTCATTCAAAACAGCCTAATCCTTGTGGCTGTGTGAGCGTTAAGTGCTCCCCCATTGAGACAGGCCTGACCCTGGTGGCAGCGCCGAAGGCTGTACATCACCGTGACCTTTCTGAGCACCGCTGCCTTTGTTGGCCTAACGAGTCCACACACAAAGCCACTTTTGATCAAGAACAGAGGAAGAAGGAGGGCAGAGATGGAGAGATAGTGACGGAGGAGAGGGGATGAATGGATAAAGGGAAAGGCGTCGGCTGGAGGTCCACGCTAATGGCCCCTGTGTGTTTTGTAATTAGGAGTGGTGTCAAGAGACGCAGGGAAAGGAAATGGGGGTGGTCAGATAGAGGGTAGAGAGAGAAAAGAAAGGAAGACCGAAAGAGGACATATATCCAGACGGACAGAATAAAGCTAGCGTAAGAGAAAGGACGAAGGAGAATAGAGAAAAGAGGAGATTAGGAGCCAATTAAGAGTGAACTGTAGAGGTTGACTTCTAAGGAAAGCCATGGAAAAAAGCCTCCATCGCCTGATCAGTAATTGATCTTGTGCCATTTTGCCTCTGCATCTACATGGGGCGGGATGGGTGAGTTGCCCTGAATTCCCAAATGGACCTCTTATACATTAAGCTCTTAGATGGTGCTTTCAAGATGGAAACCCAACAAGTGCACAGACAACGCTGATAAGCAGAGCACATGTTTTTATCTGCTATTCGGGCTTATCAAGCTTACTTTGAAATTTAAGTCAAATTATTTTGCTGTGCTGACAGTCTCATGGAAATTCGCTTGTTTCATGATAACAGGAGTATTCAGAACGTTCACTTGAAATATGAGGGGGGTTTGTCAGCTGTTTCTTATGCTCAGTTCTGTTTATTACTGTCAGAGACTTTTAAAGATTATGACAATGGCCTCATAAAGGAGTGTTAGTATAGTTTTGAAATGTTTACATTTTTTTTAATGATATTTAGTCTTTCAGCCACTTTTATTTTGAAGAAGTGACTAATTTTAGGTTTGTGTTTATTGGTTTAGTGTTGATTTTAGTTGTTCGTACTATCAGGAAAGCTCTGATAAGATTCGAAAGCACTCGGAGAGTGCAGACCTCTGCCAAGGCAGCTCAGTTCCTGCATATGGCATTATTAGGTCCTGTGTCCACAGAGAAGGCTTTTAGTGGCAGAAAGGTCCACATGTTGAAACACGACCATATTTAGCTACAAAATAGTGGTGTAAGATATTTTCAGGCAAGTGTATGGCAGGTTACAATTAAAATCTGTAGTTGATTTATCAAGATGAAGCCTATGTAGAGATTTGATCTGATGATTTTGGACGTGCATGGAGACTGTCTAAGTAAGCTAGGTGAGTGCTTGGGGGGCGGCTTGAATTTAATGACACAATGACACACGTTGCACTTTGAAGTTCACTGTTTACATTCTTCTTCATGTAGTCATAGTGTCATGAATGAATCAGACGTGTGTCTACGGCTGCATCACAGCGTCACGTAAAAATGTCCTTTTTACACAGTAACGTTTCAAACTGTAATGGATGTTCTGGACGTTCGCTTCCTGCATAAAATCATGGAAATCCTTCAGTGTTGGATCATAAACCAAGCTGTCAGTCAGTTTCTCTCGTGGTTTCTCTTCCATCGTAATGCAGAGAACTTTAATGTTACCGTATTTCCCGTCCCTTCTCGATTTTGATTGGTTGGCAGGTGAGCAGTGGAGACTGAGCTTTGAAATGCCCAGCGCAGAGCGATTTTGATTGGTCAGCCACAAAGAATGCTGTACGCTGATCACCACCCAATTTGAGTCATCTCTTCCTTGTTCCATTCACACCTATCCTGAAAATTTCCTGAAAACCTGTTCATAACTTTTTGACTTATTTTGCAAACAGGCACAAACAGACGAACGCTGGCAAAAACACAGCAACACTGACAGGGGTATTAAAAAAATACATTTTTAATTTGATGCCTGCAACATGTTCCAGAAGAGCTGGTACAGGGGCAACTAAAGACTGGAAAAGTTGAGGAATGCTCAAAAACAGCCATTTGGAATATTCCACAACATTCCTCAACTTTTCCAGTCTGTCCCAGCTCTTCTGGAACAAGTTGTAGGGATCAAGTTCAAAATGAGTGAATATTTGCAAAAAGCAGTAGCGCTAAACAGTTTGAACATTAAATATCATGTCTTTGTAGTGTAAATATTGAAAACGACTTCCAACTTCAATGGAATTTGAGTTTGTACAATTAGCATTTTACATATTTTATTGTCAATATTTATTCTTGCTTTTTTAAAATTAACTCTGTTTTTATATTTGTACCTTGAGCATAATCTCTGATGGTATCTCTGAAAGTGATTCTGATTCTGATCATGTGTCACAAATGTTATTTTTGAATGAATTTACTGTTGTTTATACTTTATGTTGCCGGTTCAGGATTAGTAAAAGAAAATTTGTATCACTGTCAAACTTTTTGTCATTTTTTTTATTTCTTAATTTTTCCAGTTAGCATAGTTTTTCACTGCAAGTTTTAGTTGTGGTCTTTGTTTTTGCTAAATATAATAGTGCTGGTGTTATAAGAACATTATGTGACATTCATGTTAGTAAAATGGTTTTCGTTTAGTTTTAAATGAATGAATGAATGAATTTTTACAAGCAACTTGTTATGAAATCTGCTGCTATGCCATCGGTGTTCAAACAACACCTTCTCCTTTAGACTTGAACATCACCTCTGGCTTTAAACATGCTGTGTCGAACATTTTAAGATGTGCTGAACCAGGATGATTTGAGAAAAAATCCAGCTCTCGGTGCAATGTCTTTCTGTGTGTTAAAGTGCGCTATTATCGTATTTTCCAGATTACATGTCACGTTTATTTTTTTGCATAGTCTGGCTAGAAAAGCGACAAATATACTGGAGTGACTTGTGTATTAAATATTTCGAGTATTGGTTGTTTGTCACATTGACAGTGCGACTCGTTCCGGAGCGACATATCGCCCGGAAAATACGGTAGTATGTATGTACATTTGAATGCCTGTGTCGGTGTGTGTGCTTGCTGGGATGGACATCACGAGGGCAGCGCTATGAGTGAACAAGGCAGATCAGTCGAAGACTCGGAGCCCGATGGAGGAAGCAGACAGGCTTTGATGTTGATGTGAACAAATAAAAGGAAGCCAAAATGAGTGGAATGGAGCGTTATCTGCTGTGGAGAGATGCCCTCCCGTGGACCGGAGCCTGCCGCCTGCTTCGGTTCCAGTAGGAGTGAAGGGATTGGAGAAGATGGAGACAGAGAACGAGGGGTGTGTGCGGGAGAAAGGCACACCAAAACACTGGGGGAGAAGGGGTAGGGGGTCTTGAATCCTATTGATTTCATTCTTGTGTTCAATCCAAATACTGCTGTGTTCTATATTTGCGACTGTGTGCAGCCTCTTCCAAAGGCCATTTGTGTATCTAATATCCATTTTAACACTGCAAGAAACCCACTGAGGATTATAATCAGCACCAGACTCTGCCCAATATATCTCCTAGCTTAAATTTGTTTTTTATTTTCCTTGATATTTTTTTTTCATTTTCTTATTATCTTATTTCTTTTTCATTTTTTTTGGTTCATAGTCTGTATTGTTTTGCTCATTTTGCTATTTATTTTTGGTTCATTTTTATGTATTTATTCAAAGTTTGAGGATTACTTTGTGAATTAAAAGAAAAAACTTTTTGTTTTGTACATTTTTAGGTCATTTTTTAATTATATTTTAAAAGAAACTTTTGGTACCTCTTTTGATAAACGTTTCATTTTATGGATTACTTATGTCAATGTTTTTTCATTTTTGTTACTTTTATTTATTTGTTTTTGATTATTAATTAAATGTTTGATCATTTCTGTCCTAGATTATTTTCTTCACTTTTGTTCATTTCTGCTAATTCATAAAATGTCATTCATATTTTGTTCAAAATACGGTTGATTATGTTTACTATGTCATGAAACACTGGTTGGTTACTGGATTAATTTCAATAAAAGTGCATCTCACCTTGGAAATATACTCAGAAATATACACTTACTGGCTACTTTATTAGGTGCACATGTTAACACAGCTCATTAATGTACATATCTAATCATCAAATTACATGACAGCAGTTCAGTGCATCTATGCATGTAGACACAATCAAGATGACCTGCTGAAATGTAAACAGAGCCCGAGAATGAGGAAGTAGGGTGATTTAAGCCTTGGAAAATGACATGGTTATTAGTGCCACATGGGCTGGTCATGGCTGTCTCTAGGGTTTACACTACAGAGAATAGTCTGGAAACGAGAAAATATCCAGTGAGCAACAGTTCTCCAGAATTAAATACCTTGTTGATGCCAGAGGTCAGAGGAGAATAGTCAGACTGTTTGGAGCTGATGGAAAGGCAACAGTAACTCAAATGACCACTCGTTACAACTGAGTGATGCAGAAGAGCCTGTGTGGACGTACAACATGTCAAACCTCGACAGTAGCAGAAGATCACACATGATGACACTACTGTCAGCTAGGAACAGGAAACTAATGCTACAGTTCACATGGGCTCAGCAAAAGTGGTCAGTAGAAGGCTGGAAAATGTTGTGTTGTCTAGAGAGTCTCAATTTCTACTGTGACATTTGGATGCTATGGTAACTGGCATTTGCAATATGAAAGCATGGATCCATCCTACCTTATGTCAACACTTCAGGCTGCGGGTGGTGGCACATTTTAAGACCTTTAGTCCTACGTGAGTATTGCTGTTGGCAGGGCCCATCTCTTCGTTACCACAGTGGATCGTCTTATGATAGCTAGGCCCAACCCAGTACAGTGGAACCCCGGGTTACGACATTAATCTGCTCCGGGATTGAGTTCGTGAAGCGGAAAACATGAGCCGGGACTGGTTTTCCCATAAGAATGCATGTAAAACCATTTAATCAGTTCCAAGACCCAAGAAAACTCCTGTTACAGGTTGAGCCTGTTGCTTTAAGTGGGTGTGACAATGCAAATCTGGTGT
>JAQQAE010017189.1:0-11550 GCA_029823295.1 Pseudamia nigra
CCACAGGGCTTATACTTTCCAATAACCTTATCATGGAGCTGCTTGTAATGTTGTTCCATCTTCATAGTGTAATTGAACCCAAGAATACTGATTCACCAGTGACTAAACCCTTTGGACACAGGTGTCAATACTACTGTCACTTAAGACACAGTCAGTGCATCAGATGATCTGCCTTAATAAACTGTCAGACGACCTGCACCATTTGTCTGAACTTCTGTCCATTTTGGTGAGTCATGTTGAAGGGTATGAATACTTATGCAATTACTTATTTTCCATCATACATTTTTTATTAATCGACATTACTTTGTATAAATCTGTTTTCACTCTGACATTAAAGAGTTGCTTTTTGTAAATTCTTGTCAAAAAAGCAAATTATATTGACAACGACTCAGTTTATACCACAATAAGAGGGGAAAACATCAAAGGGGTATGAATACTTTTGAAAGCCACTGTAAACTTTGGGTCATATTCAACACTTCCGTCAGTTACAGCATGGCTTCATCTTCAACCACTTCCAAGCTGCAGCCTTTTTGAATTTTTTTAAAGAAAAGTCTGGCACTTAAAGGGTCAACTTGAACTGCAGTTCACTCTGGCGCTGAAGAGAAGACTTCACACCTTAAAACCTGAGCCTGATCATCAGCAGCATGTAAAGGTAGTTTAAACGACATCTGACAGGCTTCAGAATCATTACATGATTTTTAGAGGCTTTAAATTCAGTTATAAAACATTGACGTGTTTTTTCCACAAATCTAGCATACCATTTTCCCTCAAACAAAAACCAGAGTCAGTTAGAAGTCAAGGCCTGTATTTCTAAAAATTCCTCATGCAAAGTAGTTCCTAGTGAAGATCGCATTAGGGGTTTCTGAATTTTTAACACTAGCTCCTAGTAAAGATAAAAGTGATTCATAAAACATGTTAAATTTTAAAAGCACTCCTCAGGTGACAAACTATTAAGAGTAGTGAGGAAGACTTTTAAGAAGCTTAGGAGAAAATTGAGGAAAAACTACGACGAAGAAATGGATCTAGCAGATTTTTTTTTTGTTCAGAGGAATTTGAAAAAACAGAAACATCCCGCTTCAAATTCTATAAATCAAGACTTTAACAGAAAAAGTAACATAAAACATGATATAAACTGACTATAGAAGATTTTAAAACTGCAGTAGTGCTGCCAAATAGGTATATGTTTCAATATTTTAGAGCTACATTTAAAGTGTGGTTTAATTTTTCAATGGAAGCATCAAATCAGGTCCATGTGTCTTAATTGTCTCTGATTCGTCTTGCTGATTCAATGTTCATTCCTTCTCCATTTTTTGACATTTTGGATGATCAGCCACTCATAGCGTTCCAAATCATGTCACGTACTTAGCAACAGGGTCAACTCCTCGGGGTCAACACCTCATTAAGACAAAAGTTTTATTACAGCCTTTCCAGGGAGTTGCTCAGAGACCTCTCCTAAATCACTTTTTAGCAGAAACTCCATGCTAAATGTTTTTAGCCCAAGACAGGGGGCACCTAGCCTAGAGATAATCGGCGATTATGATTGGCACTATACAAATAAAGATTGATTGATTGACCTGAGAGGAGAGCAAGAATCTTTTGGATCTCTAATAACAGGAGTTAACACAAACAAAAGCAGATTCTCAAAAAAATGCTGTTCATAATACACAGATCTACCGCTTTATTCAATACGTTCAACAGCAGGATGTTGGCATCTTAATGTATTATTGTTTTAAACCATTTCTGAACAGTTTTTGTCCGAGTTCAGTTATTTCAAATGTTTCTCAGTCTGACATTTCCCTGAATTGTCATTTGCAGAAAGTTTGATCTTGAATAAAACAGCAGTAATGCCAATACAATAAGAGCTCTGTTAACAGATGGACCCGGGGTGGTCTTCAAGTTTTGGAGGTGAAGGTCTTTTCACCTCTTGGTTTTATTCAAACGTCATCACATCAGCGAGCAAAGGACCACGTTGACAGAGAAAAGTTCAGTTTCACAGGAGAATGTTTGTTAAGATAAACAGACAGAGTCAAGGTCGAACGATGTGAAGACCCTGATCAACAACACGCTGACATTTCAGAGTCAAACACCAGCTGAAGGCAGCGCCAAAACAACACTTTCTGGCTGACTTCAGCTCTTTCCCATCACCAATTTCACAAACATCACATTTCACCCAGGACGCAACGACCTTACTGGAATTTTCCTACAGCTTGTTCCTGGGCACATTAAAAAGTTAGCTTATAAAGTATTGTTCTAACGTCAATCTACCAACCAAGCTGAAACGCTCCACTCTTGTTCTGTCATCCTTCCATAACCAGACCTCTGGAGATCACTTTCCTGCTTTCAGAACACTTTGGCTACACACAAAGTTCACCAATAGGTGACTGCCTGATTTCACCCTAGGACTGATTCACCCACAGTTTGCAACAGAAAAGAAGGAGCGGGGTTTAAAGTACGTAATGCAATGATTATTAATCATTAAACACAGGAAATAAAAAAGAAAAGCCTGCCTGAAATAAAGTCCTGGTACCTTTGACAACTCAGGGAAATAAAAACCCTGGACACTGTCATGTAATTCAGGCTTGACTGATCTAAATATAATGCTGTTCATATTTTACAAATTCAAAGGGGCCAGATCCGGAAACCAATACTGTATATTTAACCGGGCCGGGCATTTTGATATAATGTACATTAACGATTATCAAGGAATACGCTGACACAACACTGAAAGAAAATGTACAATGTAAGCTCTACATCCAAATGAATAAATATTAGGGCTGTCAAACAATTAAAATTTTTAATTGATTAATCACAGGGTCACTGGATTAACTTCGATTAATCACAATTCATACCCATTTGTTGCTTTTCATTTTGTGGGAGCAAAATCACTCATGACATAAGGTGATATAGACACTTGACTAAAATTATTGATTTTACATTAAAATGTATATTAACGTAAATTCCAGCTGCTTTGTAGAACTTAATAAAACCTCTGTAATGTTCTGATGAACATGTTTTTACTTTTTTACTCTTGGTTCATTGTTTTCATCAGTAACTAATGTCATTTGTTTCAAAATGTGTAAAGATGTACACTTTTACATTTAAATTGACTTTGAAGCAGTAAATACTAAAGAAGAAGAAGATGTATGACTCATTGTGCGTTAATCGTGTTAAGAATTTTAATCTAATTTATTATGTAAATGAGTTAATCCGGAGCTAAATAACAAACCAAACGAAAAGTCCTATGACGATGAGAAAGTAAATTAAAAAAAGTCATAAAACATATCAGGGAAATTAAGAAAAGTGGAAAAATAGCCACAAAAAAAAAAAAAAAAAACCCTAATCAAAACACTGCAAAAATGACTTAAACAATGTAAAAGTCTGGACACTAAAAACTTGCAAAACTTGTAAAGAAATTGCTTTTGATTTTGCACATGATCAACTAATTCTGTATTTCTTTGGTTATCTATCCCTGTATACTTTTTTTTACTATTTTGTTTGTATGGAAGGAATGTTTTGTTTCCTTCTTGCCTTGTTGAACACAGGTTCTGTATTAACCCAGGGAGGTCCGAGGAGAAATAAAGAATTAAAGAAGGTGCTGAACAGGCAGAAGCAGAGCTGCTGTTTTTCCCACATGCGTTTGGCAGATTTCGACCCCATAGTCCAGACATATGAAGAAGACAGGACCCTGATTAAGGCCCCAGTTCCAGCTGAAGAAAAACATCCCCAAACCATGATGCTGCCACCACCATGCTTCACTGTAGCTATGCTGTTCTTTTGGGTTGTGCTGCATTTATTCAAATCAGAAGTGGTTTCATGGTCGAGTAGTTTTCAAATATGACCAAACTATCATTTACATTATAAATAAATGAGCGCCAAGGATCAGAATCAGATCTTACACGAAAACATAAAGCTTTAAAGTTTAGGGGCTACTGTTAAATGACCGCTAAGCAGCTAATCTAACAGACACAGCATAATGTACAAGTTAGCAGGTCGTTAGCAGTGAGCTAGGAGCCCATGGAGGAATCATAAGAAGTATCATAGGATCACAGGAAGCCAACACCAACAGCAAGCTCGGTGCTAACGAGGAGGCTAGGTACTAACGAGGAGGCTAGGTGCTAACGAGGAGGCTAGGTGCTAACGAGGAGGCTAGGTACTAACGAGGAGGCTCGGTGCTAACGAGGAAGCAAGGTGCTAACGAGGAGGCAAGGTGCTAACGAGGAAGCAAGGTGCTAACGAGGAGGCAAGGTGCTAACGAGGAAGCAAGGTGCTAACGAGGAGGCTCGGTGCTAACGAGGAGGCAAGGTGCTAACGAGGAAGCAAGGTGCTAACGAGGAGGCTCGGTGCTAACGAGGAAGCAAGGTGCTAACGAGGAGGCTCGGTGCTAACGAGGAGGCTCGGTGCTAACGAGGAAGCAAGGTGCTAACGAGGAGGCTCGGTGCTGACTCACCTCGGTTGGAGCCGCGCGCCTCCCGCGTCGCCGCCGCTGAGGCCTCCCGTGTGTAAAAGCCTGGGACTCGAGTTTGAGACGAGCTGATTTTAGCTGGGATGGCTTTTAGCCCCCGCTCGCCCGATTAACGTTACTTTGCCCAGAGGTGGAATCAAACAGGTGCATGTTAGTGACGTTATGCTCGAGCCTATGAGCTCGACACGTGACCGGGTTTTTGTATTTTTTAAAATTAATGTCTTACCTTGGAGTTTATGAAGCAGAAGTGTCGCTTAGGTTAGCCTAGCTTTTTCTTCTTCTTCTTCTTCTTCTTCTTCTTCTTCTTCTTCTTCTTCTTCTTCTACGGCTCCTGACTCCTCACTCACTGCCTCAGAGTCTCATCTCCTTTCCTTAATGTCTTCAATCCAATATTTATTTTATAATGTTGATTTTGTTTTATGGCTTATGCTGTTAATTTAGCCTTAATTTCGTTTGATTTAAATCAAACAAATAAATTATGATTTTCTCCACTTTCTCTTATTTGTGGTTCATTTTGTTAAATACTTTTTGCAGCAGTTTATTTTCTTCTGTTACTTTGAATGTATTTCTTTGGTTATTGAGTGCCTTTTTGTTCTTTTTTTTGTTGCTATTTTTAACTGTTCTTTAGGTGGTTTTGCATCAGTTTTCTTAGCTGTTTAACTGAATTGAATTGAATGTTTTCAAGTGTTTGCTGGTTTGTCTAGAGAAGGGGTGTTCAACCTGCGGCTCGAGAGCCACATGTGGCCCTTCAGTCCCTCCCCTGTGGCTCCTGTGGTTTTGACCACAATTATAAGAAATCACAATGAACAAAATGAGCACTAAGAAAATGGTACCTAAAGACAAAAAAGCAAAAAGATTAAGACAAAATTAGCCACAAAACAATCAGAAAAATGTCACAGAAATGACATTTAATCAATTATGTATTAATAAAAATAATAAAAACAAACCAAAAATTTTAATAAAATGACCAAAATATTAAACCAATGTCACAAAAGAGAACAAAATCATCCCCCAAAATTATTAAAAGTGAACATGAATAATGGGGAAAATCAACACAAAATCTACAAATGTCGCGAAGAAATGAACAGACTAATCCATCAAACAAACGGAATCATCAAGCTGAAGAAAACGACGAACAAATGAACCAACAAGATGAACAGAAACAGGAGACAAATCGGTTTTAAAATGTGCTCCAGAAACGGTTCAGATATTTTTTGCGGCTCTCGACACATGAATTTTATTTTTTTCTGTCCACAGATGTCTCGTGAGATTGATCTATATACTTCACTAGCAACTAACAGTATGAAAAAACTGAAAGAAGTGTTCGCAAATGAACCATAGAATCTTTTATTGAACTACCGTTTGGTTTCACAACATTAACCGAACAAGAGAAGGTCAGCATTGACTGTATAATGCCATTTAAATCAGGGTTTGGGGGACTTTTATTTTGTCAGAGACATGATTTGATCGTGTTTGCCCTGTTGTGTTCAAAGTGTGAAACTACACCCTGTTTGATAAAAGTTTACTGAGATGAATGCGGTTTTTTTTTTTTAACCGACGCACAAGTGTTTTTTTTCCTCTGAGCGTTTAATTGCACACATTCCTTTAATTATAGATTTTTTTCAATGGTAGGTTTATTATTTTTTTCTAAATTTGTTTTTCTATTTCATTATTTCAATACATTTTTGTTAATTTTATACACTTTTAGATTTTTTAATTTCTTCTTTTCTATTGCGGCAGCGGGCAGGCTGGGGCTTACCACTGCAGGAACTGAGGACTCCGAGGGAATAAAGCAAATCACCTCAGTCACATGTGACCCATCACCACATAAAATTAACCCTGCGGTATTTGGGTCAAACTGACCCTTTGTCATATATTTGTAAAAAGAAAATGTGTCGTGCCGGCAAAAAAAAGGAACAAAATGATCACTGAGACAAACAAAATACTTAAAAATGAAAACATGGACAACATTGAAGAAAAAAAAGGATGGAAAATTATCTTCATACTGAACAAAATAACACAGAAAATGAGCAAAATGCACAAAAAGAAACTGCACAAAAAGAAACAAAACTATCCATGAAGTGAACAAAGAACAAGTTGAACAAAAATGACCAAGAAAATGAACAAATCTGAAGGAAAGGTGAACAAATGTGGAGGAAAAATGAACAAATGTGAAGAAAAATAAATAAATCTGAAGGAAAAATGAAAAAAACAACAAAATGAACCAAAAAATAAGCAAAGAGGGAAAAAAATCAAGTAAATGAGCAAAAATGAACAATATGATGAAGAAACAAAGCAAAACAAGGTTGAAAAATAAACGAATGAAATAAACTGCAAAAATCAACCAACACCCAGAAAGTACTCATAAATAAAAGTACTTGAGATAGTGAGTAACTTTATGTCACAGAAAAACATTCATTTAATCTTTTTGCGTGTTTGTTGATTTTTGCGGTTTATTTTATTCATTTATTTTTAACCTTGTTTTGCTTTGTTTCTTCATCATATTGTTCATTTTTGCTCATTTACTTGATTTTTTTTCCATTTTTGCTTATTTTTTGGTTCATTTTGTGGTTGTTTTTTTTCCTTCAAATTTATTTATTTTCCTTCACATTTGTTCATTTTTCCTTCACATTTGTTCATTTTCTTGGTTATTTTTGTTCACCTCGTTGTTCTTTGTTCATTTTGTGTATAGTTTTGCTTGTTTTGTTGATATGGATGATTATTTTGCTTCATTTTCTGAATAATTTTGCTCATTTTCTTGGTCAGTTTGTTCAGTACAAAGATTATCTTCAGCCTTTTTTTCTTCAATGTTGTTCATTGTTTTAATTTTTAAGTATTTTTTGTTTTGGTCACGACACATTTTCTGTTCGCAAATATATGACAAAGGGTCAATTTGACCCAAATACCACAGGAGTGTTAAGAGACAACATTTTAATTTTCCTTAAATCTCTGCCCTGTGTTTTATCATAATTATAATCAACTGACTAAAGGGAAAAATCAAAATTATTCAATGATCATGACATTTCAAGTCAAAAGTATTGGTATGGGCGATACTAATCCTGTATTTACTTGGTATCGGATCAAGTCCCAGTGTCTCCCACACCTACTTTATGCCCAGTCTAAGCACCACACAGTGCACCACCAAGGCACAGCAGTCAACCATCCATCAGGCACAAAGTAGATACTATCCTTCATCAGGCAAACAGTATTTTCCCATTTTCCACCCAAGGAGGAGGACAACACTCAAACACCGCTGAGTCGCCACTAGTAATGTTAAAGTAGTCCACGAGAAGTCATGAGCCTGACGGCGCTAGTGTGGACCACGCCTGAGTAACGCCGCTAGGATGGACGAGCCTCAGATGCCAGGAACGAGAGGAAGAGAAGCAGGTCCAGCTTCTCCTTCCAGACTCCACTCCAGGTCTGATGTCAGGGTGGGGAGAGAGGGAGTGGCCATTGGCTTTTAAATGAATAAAAATGAACACAAAAATGAATAAACCATTTTGAGACGTCAGCATGGTGGAGGAACGGGGCATCTGGTTTGCAGCATTTGCCAAAAGTGAGAACTGTGATGTTAATTACAGCTGCAAGTCACAATTATTTTTAATTATCAATTCACTTAAATTGACAGAGCAAAGTTTGGCTCCATATTGTTCAGTTGTTTTGGCAAAATGATGGGAGTCACCGAGATACTATTTACTTATTATGTTTTTGAACAAAAATGTATAAATAATAAACCCCTCCCTGCATCAAAGACAAGTACGTAAACAACATCACATTCACAACACTTTTCACTTTCAAGTTATGGCACACGTTCACATTATTTATTGACTGTATGTTTTAAAGATATCAAAGCTATTTTAAACTTAGATTAAGTTATAAAATACTATAATATAAAATACAATATCATCCAGGGTGTACCCTGCCTTCGCTCAAGTCAGCTGGGATAGCCCCCCCCCCGACCCTCAAGTGGATTTAAGGGGGTAGTCAGAAACCAGAAAATGAGTTATGTATTATTTCATTTTGGTTTTAGATACAAAAACTGAGAAAACAAGTCATTTTTTTCTATCTTTTGTTTTGAATGGAAAATGGAAGGAAAGAGATTCATAGATTGTACATAATTTTGCCTCACTTTGGTCATAAATTGCCCTAGGGCTGTCTGATGGTTTGTGAAATTAACATAAAATGAAACTGAATTTAAAAAAGTAGAAAAAATTAAAAAGCAAAACAAAAAAAAAAACCAAAATAAACAAAAGACAAAATGAGCAAACATTTACAAAATAATCATCACATTATCAACAAAAACAAAGTAAGTAATATACTGAACTAAAAAAAAATCAACAATAAACAATTGCTAAATTATTAAATGCAACAGGATGTATAGAAGTGAACATTTAAGTGAAATGTTTAGAACATTTAAAACCATAAATTCTTCTAATCCTGCACAGTGAATCTGATGAGGTAATGCCAGGAGTGTGTTCTTTCACAGTTTGATTGTCTCCAGTATGTACAATGATAAAATAAAAAATAAAAACAAATAAAACCACATAAGAAGCTATATTTGTATAATTTTCAGACATATTCTGCATAAGGAGCCTGCAGTGGAGTAAAAGTGCCGGAAGTAATTGAAAATTTATTTTTACTACAGGCCTGAGCAGTCCTGCAATAAGCAGGATAATGTATTAAAAAATTGTAAAACTGCACAAATTTAACATGTCTCATAAAATTCAAATACAGAACCCACAAACCCACAGAAAACTAGGGTCTCTGCCTCCACTCGGTGCTATGAAGCATTTTGTGTCTTTCTACCAGTGCTTCTACTAAGCTCTGCTCTCACTATTTCCTTAACCTCATTTGCAGTCGTGGCATCCTGCAGGTGTATATGATTATTGTTATAGATGAACTCATTGTATGCTTCCTGCCCCATGACACACCAAGTTAGTGCCCAGCCCATAAACAGTGTGGAGTCTTTAACCTGTTAACTCCCGCAGGACTTGGTAGAGAACAAAACAGATGCTAATTTCAAGTAAAAGCACCTTTTTTTTGCTTTGCTTATTTTCCCACCATTAAATCACCATGAAAAGTACTGCATAATAACATAATGGAAGCAGAATTGACAGTGAAGTTACGTCTAATCTTTTAAAAATGAATCCTGAGGAGTTTGTTGAAAAATTTTTCAGTTAGATCTATTTTTAGTTTTACAAAACTAACATTTTGATTCTCTTGTTAGTTGAGTTTAGCTCAGCTAAAGTCTGACAGTTCTGAAATAAATGCTGATCTATTTGGTATCAAGGTATCAAGAATAGTTTATTGTGATTCCAACCATGAGAAGAATGATAATCAGGGTTCCCAAATTATTTTGTAGGACAATTTCAGCTGCTACAGTATGACAGACAAGTTATTACACCATACACTAATAGATGCTCCTGACGTTGATGTTCACACTCACGGATTGACACTAGCAACACTCTGCAACTGAAATGTAACAGTTTTGTCTCAAGGTGCTTTGGATAAAAAAAACAGTACAGGATCTGAAAAGTCGCTAAAAGATGGTCAAAATAATCAAGCATGTTGACAAAAATGAACAAAATAACACAAGAATTTAACAAAAAAAATCAAACAAATAAGGAACAACATGGGAAAATGATCAAAATAATCAGCAAAGTTAACAAACATGAACAAAATAACACCAAAAACAGAGCAAAGCTCAACAATGAAAGCAACAAAATGTGTTACAATGAACACAATAAGACCAAATTTTAACAGAAAAATCAACAAAATAAGCAACAAAATAAAATAAAATAATCAAAATAATCAAGTAGTTAAAAATGAATAAAATAACATCAAAATGTACAAAACACATTTGACAAAATAAGCAACAATAATTTTCCAGAGGGGTATTGCACAAAATGATGATAAGGGATTAAGCGTGGAGTTTCAGGATACCCTGGCCAGATCTATACCTGAGTCAGTTGTGCACAAGTAGGACAAATGAAGCCAGGCTAAGTTGCGATAGAAATTTATGCTTCACAGCCTGGTCCAGAGCAGGCTAAGAGTCAGTCACAAGAACAAGCTCATCCTGATCTGTCAGTGCAGATGTCAGTCCAATGAGAAATCAATGCTTTTTACTCACATTCCATGGTTTCCTTTAAAGATGTTGCAGCAGTTTATTTATCTTGCACTGAATAGATTTAAACAAGATGAAGAGAAAGCAAATTGTTATGTTATTGTTGTTTTTTGTTGTCTTCTTCTCTGTCTGTTCCCAAGAAGCTTTTTGGTGTGAATTACCACCAACCTGCAGGTCAGACAATTTTCATGCACTAAAATAATACAAATTAATATTAGATGCAGTATAATACAATACAATATTAGATACAATACTATATGATAGCAGATACTGTATAATACTATACAATATTACACATTAGCATACAGTACCATAAGTTAGGGTAACACGGTGGTGCAGTGGGTAGCGCTTGTGCCTCACAGCTAGAAGGTCCTGGGTTCAATCCCATCGCTGGCCAGAGGGGCCCCCCTGTGTAGACTTTGTATGTTCTCCCTGTGTCTGTGTGGGTTCTCTCCGGATACTATAGCTTCTTCCCACAACCAAAACCATGCACTCGGGGTTAGGTGAATTGGTGACTCTAAATTGTCCATAGGCATGAATGTGAGTGTAAATGGTTGTCTGTCTATATGTCAGCTGTGCGATGACCTGACGACTTCTCCAGAGTGTACTCTGCCTTTGCCCTAAGTCAGCTGGGATCGGCTCCAGCACATTTCCCCTGACCCTTGCAAGGATTAAGGGGTAGAAAAGGGATGGATGGATGGCATCTTGTAAATTAATGTAGCATCACTTTTCTGTTTTCCTTTACTTTTGTTTATTTAAGTCATTCATTTTGTTCCTTTCCAGGCTTCTATGTTAAGATATAATATGTCTACTATATAATGTGCCCTCTGTGGCGCAATCGGTTAGTGCATTCAGCTGTTAACCGAAAGGTTGGTGGTTCAAGCCCTCCCAGGGACGAGAGTCTTTCCCTTGTTGTGAGGGTTGTGTCAGGAAGGGCATCCGACATAAAAACCTATGCCAGATC
>JAQQAE010017190.1:0-11549 GCA_029823295.1 Pseudamia nigra
AATCATGTGGACATTGGCTCTCACTTAGGAGGCTTCACACAGTATGTTAACTGTCCCACAAGGCACAATAACACATTAGATCTGTGCTACATCAGTGTGAAAGACGCCTACGATGTAGTGGCCCTGCCCCCACTCGGCAAGTCAGACCACAACCTATTCCATTTTAAAACATCTTACAGACCATGTGTAATGAGACTACCTGTCACCTCCAGAGCTCACAGGAAGTGGACCCCGGAGACCAGTGAGGCTCTGAGGGACTGTTTTGAGTCTACTGACTGGAACACACTCCTGGACACACAGGGGTCTGACAGCAATATGGATGGGGTCATTGACTGTGTCACTGAATACATTAAATTGTGTACAAATGTGGTGGCCCCTCTCAAAACAGTTCGGTGCTTCTCAAACAACAAGCCTTGGATAACAAGCAGCCTTAAGCATCAACTGAACCTGAAAGAGGAGGCTTTTAAAACAGGGGACAGAGATAAGATTAGGTCAGTACAACAGGATCTGAAAAAGAGGATGATGCAGGCCCAGAGACTATAAAAGAAGGCTGGAGAGGAAACTGCAGAACATCAACATAAGGGAAGTGTGGAAAGGCATAAGAGCCATTACGGGCTACAAGGGGAAGGGAGCTGGGACACTGGGTGATACTGCCATGGCTGAGGAGTTCAACCGCTTTTACAGCAGGTTTGACTCAGCCTGTGCTCCTTCATCACATCCATCCAGTGGCGGTTCCACCTCTGTGGCTGCTGCCTCCTGTCCTGCTCGACCCAGCGGCTGTTCCACCTCTGCTCCTACTGCCTCCTGTTCTGCTCCACCCAGCGGCTGTTCCACCTCCGCAGCTGCTGCCTTCTCTCCTGCTCCAAGCGGCTGCTTCACCTCTGCGGCTGCTGCCTCCTGTCCTGCTCCACCCAGCGGCGGTTCCACATCTGCTGTTGCTGCCTCCTGTCCAGCTCCACTCAGAGGCTGCTCCACCTCTGCTGTGGCTACATCCTGCCCCGCTCCGTCCAGTGGCTGTTCCACCTCTGCTTCTGGTGACTACTTCACCCTGGAGGAGGTGAGGGCAGAGCTGAGAAGAGTGCACCCTGGCAAGTCATCAGGCCCAGACGGAATACCACTGAGGCTCCTGAGGGAGTGTGCTTCGGAGCTGGCTGTGCCTCTGCAGGTGCTCTTCAATCGAAGCCTCCAAACGGGTCAGGTGCCAAGCCAGTGGAAGACATCGTGCCAGTGTTGGGAGGCAATCAGGGGTCAGACCAGTGGCCCTGACATCTGTGATTATGAAGACCCTTGAAAGGCTCCTCCTTCGGCTCCTGAGGCCACAACTGCAGCAGGCACTCGACCCCTTACAGTTCGTCTATCGAGAGAACATGGGTGTAGCAGACGCCGTACTCTACATGCTTCATCAGACCCTGTCCTTTCTCGATGTTACTAGGGGATACGTGAGGATAATGTTCTTTGACTTCTCAAGTGCATTTAACACTATCCATCCTTTGATCATGATGGACAAGTTTGAGAGGGACAAGCTTGAGAGTGTGGAGCCAGCTCTCATTGAGTGGATCACTAGCTATCTGACAGAGAGGCCGCAGTATATCAGATTGGGGAGTACAGTCTCTGGAACTGTGGTGATCAGCATCGGAGCCTGGCTGCCCGGCCACTGCCGGCCCGCTCCGGGGACAGTGTCGGGTGGGGAGTTTGACTGGAGCAGGACACATGTCAGGCGGTGGTGCGGGTGTCCTGGGGCAAGCTCAGGGAGGACAGAAACCTCCTGTGGAGGCCCCGCTGTCATGGTCTGTATTCATACTGAAAATCAAGATCAAGCGAGCTTTTGCCTTTCTGCTCCCCACCTGCCCCTGTCCCTGGAGCAGGTCGCGGGTGGCCGCATGGCCACGCGCTTGACACCAGAAGCGAGAGCCCGCTCGGGGCTCGCCTCACCGGGTAAGTGACGTGCAAATGTGTCAGCGAAGACACGTTTGGTGTTAAAGGGTTTTAACCCTTTCACATCCTCCAAGGATGATGGCAGGTATGGTGGTTACCGGTAATGTTTACATTTTAAATTGTCAGTGATACAGGTGTGGCAGATGCAGGTACACAAACGTAGAGTGCCCTCTGATGGCTGTCAGTGTGAAAACAATGAACACGTGAAATAATTTGTATATTTGTCACTCTGGTGCATGTGTCGCAACCCTACCCAGACGATGAAAAAAAAGGTGACGTATATTCCGGAAAATACGGTACTGACCTGCAAAGTCCCTGGCCTCCTCTTCAGGCACTGTCCTCTGACTCTCCAAGTCCCTTTTGTTTCCCACCAGCATCACCACAATGTGAGGGTCAGCGTGGTCGTACAGCTCCTTCAGCCAACGCTCGGCACTCTCATATGTCAGGTGTTTGCTGATGTCATACACTAACAGGGCTCCAACTGCTCCTCTGTAATACCTGTGTCCACCAGGAGAACAAAAGAGAGTACTTTAAAAATTAACATACTATGAATATTATTTCTATTGGATTTTTAGATTTATATAAAGTCTATTACAGCTGTGAAAATATAGACTGGTCAGTGCTGTTGGTTCTTAAAATCCTTACAACATGATGGACAACAGTCATTGTGCTGGTCATAGATCGGTTCTGTATTTGTGTCATTTGTTGCTCCATCTCTACTCTTTTCTTTTGTCTCTCTGTCCACTTACCCCAACTATTCGAATCATATGGCCACCTACTCAGAGCCCTGGTTCTACTGTAACTTTTCTCTGTTAAAGGAAGTCATCCTGACCCTATACCCCCCCCCACCCACACACACACACACACACACACACACACACGCACACACACTCCTACCTAACTGTAATCTTGGATTACAATTGAATTGAATCTGGAAAGACAAGCAGGTTTAAATTTTCTCATTTGTGACATCACAAATCATAACCAATCATAGTCAATCATAATCATAGTCAGGCTAAAGTACTTTAGTCCCACCCTCAAGAGATTCCATAATGAAATGTAAAGAACAATATAAGTTGCAACTATCATAATTGGGCTAAAATTACCCCTGCAACTGGATAATATATCCTGACCTTTTTCAGAAAATTAGCCATGAAAAGTGGATGTCTGTACACCTCCAGCAGCCATGTGTCAGAATTTGACCCTGATAATCTTGGGAATGATGTGTGGTTCAAACAATCAGTGTTTTCTGATGAAAAGTGGGTGGGTAGGACACATCACAGTGAAATTAGAACATGTGTGCGGAGTTACAAACAGCCGTGTTTAAAAAAAAAAAAAAAAAAACAAGGAAAAACAAAAACACACTTTAGTCACACAAGTCTTTGACAGAAACATATGAGCAACATGGATGTAAATTCATGTGTTAAGATCTAGGAAACTGAAGTTTATGCCCCAAGGAGATGCCAGATTTGTCTTTTGGGCTTTGAACTAAAAAAATCCAGGAACCACAGAAAATTATTTAATTACTCAATAATTAGCAACTGAACCTTTAACGTGTGGTTCCACCATGCAAGTGTGTGTTTGAGTGTGAGTGTGTGTTTGAGTGTGTGTGTAGTGCACCCACGCTGAGGTGATGGCCCTGTATCGCTCCAGTCCTGCTGTGTCCCATATCTGAGCTTTGATGGTGAAGTTGTCGAGCTGAACGGTGCGTGTGCTGAACTCGACGCCGATGGTGGTGCGACTGTCATGATTGAACTCGTTCTTGGTGAAACGAGACAGAAGGTTGCTCTTTCCCACACCAGACTCTCCTATTAAAACCACTGAGAGAACACAAACACACAAGAGCAGTGGCATCACAACTTGCACAAAATCAAAATGGCTGACAGAACAAGTTTATATTTTCACAACTTTTTCACCATAGGCTTTATATACACTATACGGACAAAAGAATTTGGCCACGTGATTGTTTGACCCACGGGAACTTTGACATTTCTTTCCAAATCTACAGGAATCTCTATCATATCTGAGTTCCACATTTTGGAGCCAAAATGAAGGAGATAGTCAAAGAAACACAAATGAACAGCAGAATAAATATAATGAATCTACATGAACAAAACATCAATAGATTTTTTTTTAAAGCATTTCAAATAATCAAGAATACAAAAAGAAAAGAAAGATGATTTAAGTCCATTTTGGATGTTTTATGTATCTTTAGGAACTCACACAGTTTCCAACTCTGTACCATATATTTTTATTTTCTGTTTTTATTATTATTGTTAGTATTCATCCATCCATCATCTTCCAATATTTGGGTCAAGGTTGCAGTGGCAGCAGCCTAACCACAGAAGCCCAGACTTCCCTCTCCCCAGTCACCTCCTCCAGGACCCCCAGACATTCTCAGTCCAGCTGAGAGACATAGTGCTTCCAGCATGTCCTGGGTCTGCCCCAGGGCCTCCTCCCAGTTAGTGCTAGTTTTGGCAACCAGGGATTGGACCACCCAGGCCTCCACCTTTGGCTGCCACCCAAACCACACAGCACCGGATTCTTACGGCACATCCTGCAGTGGTGGACTCACATGAAGGTATAGTTATAAGGGTCTTCTGAATCACTAAGTCTGACCTGTCACCTCCCTTGGGAGACCCTTCCAAGGGAGGTGACAGGTCCTGCCAGTCCCCCCCCTAATAATAATAATAAGCTTTTTTCTTTATTGATTTAATGCTAATCACCCAAACTGTAGAACAGCTCAGATATAATAAGGATTCCTTTGGATTTACAGTTTGTCTAAATTCTTGTAGATGCAGCAGCTGATACTTTTGTCCAAATAATGAACATAAAACATCTTGAATAAGTTTAAATCATATGCACCTGACTCTGTTTTTCTTGATTTTAATTTTTGTTTATTATTATATCCCTGTATTGTTCATTTACATTCATTATGTGTGTTGAATTGTTCATTTTCTTTTTTTCAAAATGTGGAAGGGCTCAGATATGACAACAGATTCCTGTGGATTTGGAAAGTGATGTCAAGGTTCCTGCAGGTGAAACAATCACGTGGCCAGACACTTTTGTCCAGTTTAAACCTCAAAACTCAAAGATACATTGTAATTGTGTGAGACCAAAGATCCCATACTGTTAAAACATCTTTAATGGATCCATACTATGACAATCCAGCTTCACTGTTTTTGCAGTTTACAAACTGGGAAATATTCACTTCTTTTGTACGAGCCTGAGAAAACCACACAACATGGACAAAAGGAAAATAAGCCATTTTGAATAATTTATAATCAAGCTAAACTGCCCCCATGCACCACTGGCAAATATTATCAACATTTTTCTTTTGTCTAAGAAATGTTTTGTTTATTTATTTAACCTTTATTTATACCAGTTAGCCTCGTTGTGACCTACAGCCTAATTTTCAAGAGGTACAAAACTGACCTTGAAAAGTGTTTTATCCGTGTTCAGCTATGGCCCCTCATATAGCCCTTATACAACATGTTTCTGGTTCCTGAATCTAGTTCTGAAAATTCACACCATAAATTGACTAGTACAGCAAATGGAACTTTGGTTCCCTGCTGGAATAAAAAAAATAAAATAAAATAAAATAGTAGGTTCTTTTCTGGAACCAATGTGGGTGTGTAGTTTTTACAGGTTAAAAGGAGACAATAGAAACATGTAGAAGCCGAAGAAACCAATTAAGGGTTTCACATAAATGCACTGAGAAAAAAAACAAAAACTAAAATTTAAAAAACTGTCAAAATGTGGTGATAATTTAAATATTATTGTCTGTTCTTCACCATGCTCCACACACATGACATGTTCCTGCTTAGAACAGTTGAACTAAACACCTGTGTGGACTGGTTGGCTGGTTCACTCAATGGAACCAAGGTTCCAGGGAACCTGAACAGCCCCAGGTCAAGAACCATGGTTCATGGTGACCATAATAAGCATGGCGTGACAAAGTTGTTATTGGAAATTCAAGGAAAAATTAAAATAAACACTACTTATTTTGCCAACATCCTTACAGAAGCATTTAACTGAAAAATAAGGGTTACACAAACACAACCAGTAAGAAATAGGAGGTTTAAAGTGTAGTTACAAACAGCATTTCTGCATTTAAATGTTAATTAGTTTAATTTTACTGATAATACATTTTAAACTAATTTATGGAAACTCAAAGAGTTCATTTTGAATTAAATTGGTTCCTGACAGTGTTTTACTACAATATTTTCAAACTCATTTTACGGTTGCATTCATGTATGCTACTGTCATATACAGTTGCTGGTTTAATACACAGTAATCTATCATGTTCTGTGAATAACGATCATCAAACTGTAGCAGTGTCATCCTGTGAGGACCATATACTCCTAAAAAGTATGAGTAGTAGCTTTGTGATAATGCACAATGAATCCAAGGAGTTTCATAAAGAGTTTACATAGTATTAAAGTGTATTTAGACCAGCTCTAAAGGAGCCCATAGTTATCGTGGCATGATCAAAATCACATGTATGGTTTAAGACATCATTGTATAAAGCACAGGACTGTCAGAACTTTACTAAAACATGTTCACATTTAGAAATTATTTAAATGTTCAGTTTTTAAATAAAATCAACAAACATGTTTGTGTTTCTAATAGTAAAGAGATCATCAATTCAACACAAATGATTTGTTTTGCATGTTTTGTTTTTTTTCCCCAGGTATGTTAATACAGTATGCGGAAATGCCAAAATTATTTTCTGGACATACACACTGGACAAAACCTTACATTTCCAGATGCCTGAAATAAACGGTGATAGCTGGAAATGAACAGTGTCCGGCTACAGTCTTTGTATATAACCATGTTGTGGGTCATTTGAGGCTGTGAACGTGTCCACAAATGAAAGCTTTCACCCAGAAATTGGATAAAATCAGCAGGATTTGAAGCCACCATGGCCCAAGAAGAAGCATCTTAAATTCAACTCACAAAAGGAAACACTCCATCCTGTAGTATCACAAACACTCAACGTCAACACTGATGGAGATACAGGGTTTTTTACTGGACAGAAAGGATATTAAAACATGTAACCTGAGAAGTAAAGAAACCTGTCAGACAAATGCAGCAGTGCACAAGTTCAGTATTTACCTGGGAGACGTAGTGAAAGTATAAAGCTGCATAAAATAGAAATACTACAGCAAAGTACAACCCCAGATTTCTATGTACAGAGGAGACAGTAAAAATTATATTCCTCATCATTCTGTACATGTCAAAAAACCCTGAAGCAGATGAATTTATCTAATAGTGGTGTTATCTGATAGGCCTGTTTTGATTTCCAGATGAAGATGCAAAATGTAGATGGCATTGTACATCAGTGTTTTTCATTTCCTTGTCTATGTTAATCATTTTCTTGATTATTTTTGTGTGGTTGTATTAGGTTATTCATTACTTTGTGAATTTTGCTTCCTCTAGTGTATTATTCTGCTCCTTTTTATTTATTCTGTGAATATTTTTCCAGTTTATTTTTTCAGAGCATTTTGTTTATTATTTTGATTATTACATCATTTCAGGCAGTAGTTTCTGTTTCACATTTGGAAACACCATAAGGCTGGAGTGCACCTCGTGCACAGTGACACTTCTCCAGGGTGTTTCCAACCACAGTATGTTCATTACACTTTCTTTTCAAAGTTTATTTAGCAGGAGGAGAATTCTGAACTCAACCCATAAAGGAAACAGTTGAATGTTCAGGTTAATATTTGAAAATCAGCACATTTGGAGACACGCGGTTTTCACAGGACAGAAAAAGAGTAATTGAGAAGGACCTATAGTGGAGGACAAAGTCAATATTTGCCTCTGAGATGTAGTGGAGTAGAAGGATGAAGCTGCAGACCATGGATATCCCAACTGAATGTATAAATAAAGAAATTATTATAATTACTACTAGTAGTAGTAGTAGTAGTATGACATACATCCTGCTTATTTTGAATTCAATGCCAGCTGTGTGTTACAAAAAATTTGAGTCAGAGTCATGGTTCACACTGTGCTGAGTCACCTCTTCTTTTGACCCCCCACTTTGGGAAATGAGGAGATCCATTTGTGTCATTTTGGAAGTGGAATATTTTCAGATTCTTGCTTGATGTAGGATTTCCTTTGTTATGTATATATTTCATAATGCACCAGACATTTTCCGTGGCAGGCCAGTGCAGCACTCAGACTCTTTTACTGCTATTGGAAAACAACCAGAATGTGGTGTGGCATCATACCGAGATAAACAAGCCCTTCCCTGAAAAAAACTTTCAGCGCTGATGTTGAACTGAAAGTTGGTATGTTAATGTTGCCTTCACAAATCTGCATGGTGTCCATATCACATATGCTGACATTTGAATTAATAACAAAGAAAACAACCTAGATCAGGGGTCTTCAACCTGCAGCTCCAGAGCCTCCTGTGGCTCCTGTTGATTTGTTCCTTGATGGAAGTAACATAATAAATCAAAATGAACAACAAAAAATGAACTATGTAATGAACACAAATTAAGAATGCAAATAATCTACAATAACTTGAGCAAACAATAAATTAAATGATGAAAATGAAATGATCAAAAATAAAAACTTACGAAAATGAACAAAAAATAGCACAAGTATAAAGACAATCTTTAATCTTGACTACAACAAACCTGAGCAAAATAATCAGGAAACTGAACAAAAAATTCACAACTGAATGAAAATGCATTTTAAAAAATGAATAAAAATACAAAACAAAATGAACAACATAGTCAAGAAAATGAAAATAAAACAAAAAAAATTAGCCTATATAAATAAAAAATAAAGAGCAACATAATCAACAAAAAAAATCAACCAAAATTTACAAAAAATGAAAAAAAAGCAATAATTTGAACAAAAACAAGCAAAGCAATCAAAGAAATAAACAAAAATGTTTTTTTTTTAAATCACCACAACAAAAGAAGATTGAAGTTATAATCAAATATGTTGCCAGCTAAAACATATCCCACGTGGTACATAAAGGCTTTGAATTTTTTTTTTAGCTCTGGACATATTTTTTTCTTTGTCCAAAAATGGCTCTTTAGATTGTAAAGGTTGCCGACCCCTGACCTGGATGGCCCCTCTCCTCTTCAGCCCAGAGCCCACGTCAGCCATAATTCCCGAAAAATATTTCAAAGTTTGACTGGTCAGACAGTTTTCGGCTTCACCTCAGGCCATCTGAAATGAGCTTCGGCCCAGAGAAGGCAACAGCATTTCAATGCCATCTTTACTTCATAAAGCCCCTCTGGGATGCTCCGTTTACACCCAGGCATGATACAAATCAGTAGAGTTCGCCTTATTAGTTATGAGATGTTCCAACAGGTGTAGCATTCACAGATACACTACCAATCAAAAGTTTGGGGCCTCCCCAGATATTTTAATATATACTATGACAAACTGGCCATTTTTATGCAAAGAAAAAATCTACTGTTGTCATTGCTAAATTGATAGAATTAACAAATCGTAAAAGTACTTCTATAACTTTTCAAGGCATGTAGTTTCCTTCTGTTGACTGGTCTGGAAATTTCCAGTCCAGTTGACTGGTGTGGAAATTTCCAGTCCAGTCAACAGAAGGAAAACCACAAGTCTTGGATACCATGACCTGGATGACTGAGAGTCTTCACAGACATTCTATTAATATTGTTTTTTTCATTAAAAAAGGGGCCAATTTGATGTAATTTAAAAAAAAAAAATCTGGGGTGGACCCAAACTTTGGACTGGTAGTGTATTATTTGTGCATAGGTTTAATGATTTGAGTTCTTGAATGTTGCTTTAGTCAATCTGCTTTTGAGCAATTTGATTGGTTGTGATTGGTCATGTGACCTCTGGTCAAAGATTTAGGGGTTATACGTGTGCGTGAAGTTTGCCTGCTATTCAAACTGTTGTGTGAAATACAGATCTGAAATGCAACATCTGAATCCATGACTCCTTTATGCCTACACAGCACAAAGCAAGATGACAGGTGTGTTTTCAAACCACATCCCATAGACTTTTTTGCCACTGACCTAACATTCTTGAAATATGTTGCTGGAATCAAACTGAAAATGAGCATATCATTAAAAATATATACATTTCTCATCTTCAGTGTTTGATACATTTTCTTTGGGCCATTTTCAGTTAAACATGGGGTTTCACTGTTGCACATCATCACATTCTTTTTTTTTACATTACACACAGATCAAACCAGTGTTTCTGGGAATGAAGATGTAGGTACATTCCACTGTTGTTTATTACTTTAAATATATCAATTTGTATACTGTCAAAAAGCAATGAATGACATGTCATCCCCCGCATGCAGACTTCCTGCCACGCTCGCAAGACACCAGACTCTTTGACGTCACTAAACGTGGCAGTTGTCCCATGTTTGACTCTACTTTGGAGTGAATGGAAGGGATATTGATTTCAAACTCCTCTATGAAGCTATATGAAGAGAGAAATGTAAATGTTTTTCCAAGAGGTCAAAGTTCAAAAGGTTTACAGTCAAAAAGCCAGAGGAATCACACTTCCTTGTTTTCCATGTCTGCTTCTGAAATACCAAGAGACCACAACATTCCTTGGATGAACTCTGCCGGACAGCTGAAAATCTGACAAATGCTGTACACATCTGAATTCCTACAGGCTCTCGTTTCGCCTAAGCAACCACAACTGAAGTAGACATGACTTACCTTTAAAGACAAAATTGTATGACTCATCAGATCCCATGGTGGACTGAGCTGCCGTGTCACTTGAACCGAGAAGCCAATTTCACTATGATTGAAAAAGACAGAAAAGCAAACAGCCTCCTCTTCGTCTCTCTGGCACAGGGAGAGAAAACAGAAATTGTAAAAAGAAAAAGAAAACAGGTCGAGCTGCACCCACCCGCTTCCTTCTTTATCTGTGGACGGACGGGGGCAGCTCCTGATTGAGAGCAGACAGGACAGGTAGTCCCGTGGCCTGGCCGATCCCTCTTCAGCTGACGCCTGACAGGAGGCGGGGAGGAGAGCAGGTGGAACAGGTAGAACCACTGACTCCACCCTCTGCTGCGCTCTCCTTTCAGTCTCAGCCTGTGTTCATTTGTGTAACAATGAGACTTGTGCGGTAACAGGTGGATCAACACAACATGGCGCCATTTTGACGTGTCTGGCTCAGTGGACATGATCTGAAGGAAAAGGGGCTAATACAGGCAAAGTTGTCTGGAGAAAATGAGTAAAAATGAACAAAATAATAAAAAAAAATTAGTAAAAATGGACAAAATAATGAAAATGAACAAAAACAGTAAAGAAAATTTGTACAAAACAATAAAGTAAAATAAATAAACAAGAAAATGAGTATAACCAAACAAAATGATGAAGAAAATTACTAATAATGAACAAAATATTCAGGAAATTAATAAAAATAAACAATATATTCAAGAAAAAGAAAAAAATGAACAAAATATTAAGTTAAATGAAATAAAATGAATAAAATAATCAAGAAAATTAGTAAAAACAAATAAAATGACAGAGAAAATTTGTCTGTGAAGATTCTCAGTCATCCAGGTCATAGTATCCAAGGCGTGTGGTTTTTTCTTCCATGAAATTTCTTCCATGAAATTTCCAGTCCAGGAAAAAGAGTACAAATAAACA
>JAQQAE010017191.1:0-11548 GCA_029823295.1 Pseudamia nigra
ATGGACAATTTAGAGTCACCAATTCACCTAATCCCTAGTGCATGTTTTTGGTTGTGGGAGGAAGCCGGAGTACCCGGGAGAACCCACGCAGACACCGGGAGAACATGCACACTCCACACAGAAAGGCCCCATCACCCGGGGGGAGGGTGGGGGGGTTCTAACATGTACAAAAATATGAATTAATTATCTAGTTTATTCTGTAAATTTGAACTATTTAAATGTCAGGTAAGTGTAATGTGTAAAAACAAACAAACAAAACCAAAAAAAAAAAAAAAACTTCTGTAATTTGGTTGCGTTTTAGCACCAATTAACAACACTGAAA
This sequence comes from Pseudamia nigra, assembly GCA_029823295.1. Classification (NCBI taxonomy): domain Eukaryota; kingdom Metazoa; phylum Chordata; class Actinopteri; order Kurtiformes; family Apogonidae; genus Pseudamia; species Pseudamia nigra. Next base: position 323 of record JAQQAE010017191.1, read on the forward strand.
CCCTCAAGTAAGCAGATGTACCTCACAATGATTCATAATCAGGTTCTACTTGAGTGGGCTAAATGACTGTACCAGTAACCCTATTATCCTGTAACTGGTTTAAACTGCTGTATTTCATTCCCTTCTTCTGTGTCAGTGTTACTGTAGTTACTCCAGTCTAACCTCTCATATCATCCCATGTGCATTACATATCCAAGATAATTGAGACAGCAGTCCATCATTGCGCTGTCTTTCTGTAGCACCTGCTTCCAAGTGCCAGTAATAATAGTCCACCGGGCCAGGAACCATACCTCCGCCGAGGTTGCAAATACACGTGACTCCACTTTCTCAGCTAGTCCGGCACACCCCGCCCCCCGCCTCTGATTGGTTGCTCAACAGACGCTTCGCATTTCAATTGGATAAGCGAGGTGTCCTTTAAACCGAATTCCTTTGCCGTTGTCTTAGAGATATGACGTCAAATATAGAATATGATAAGGGTGAGCTGGATAATTTGGGAGAAAGTTGTCCAAATCTGAAGTCAGTCGATGGTGAATAAAAGGAGGTGACTCAAAAATCACTGTCAGAGCTGCGGGCACTGACTAACAGTTGCACTTTTTGACATTTTCTTCTTGTTCTGCTTCTGTGAAAGTTTCTCTAAGTTGGGTTACACTGCAACCGTCTCTTCATATGGTTGTTATTATGATGGTCACGATACAAGACGAACCTAAAAGCACCCTTACATCTGTTTATATGCTTCAAGTTTATACTTCTGGGATGTTTTGATGAGATATCTGAGTGGGGAGACGAGAGAGAGCGAGAGAGAGAGGAGGGGGGAGAGAGAGCGAGAGAGAGCGAGAGAGGGAGAGAGAGCGAGAGAGAGAGAGAGGGAGAGAAGGAGAGAGAGAGAGGGAGAGAGAGGCCGTTCGTCAGATAAGGGGAGGAGTCTCTCACTGACAAGAGGGAGACTGGCTTTTCTGAGTTTGTCAGCTCCCCCTAAAATAGCAGTCAGCGTGTAAATGTGAACTGAAATTACGTTTATCCACTGGAGCCACCGATATAGTGTGTCTATATACAGCGACTGACTTCGGAGTAAAGGTGAGTAACGGAAATAGAAACAATGTTACGGAGTGTGTGGCGGCGTTAGCTCCAGTGAGTGAGTGTAGAAAAGCGCAAGAGGGAGACGTAGAGTGGCTTTGGGAGACGGAGGTATTAACAGGATATCTGTCTATCTGTCTATCTACTCCGGGGAACATGTACAGTATGAGATAAGCCGCCGTGTGCTATTGACAGCCAGTCATTTCAAGGTGTTTTACACGTAAAATGTCCACGTTTAGGGGCCAAGTAAGGCGGGCGCGCTGTGGATTTCACTTAATTGCGAGAAACTTTTATAGGAATTCGCAGATAGAAGCTTGTTTGTCCTTCTGCGGGGATTACACTGTCCGTGTCTGCCATAAAAGTCCTTGGTGAGACGGAAAGTGTGCATTGTTAAACTGTATTTTGTAAAACAGGCGCACAGTATGGGCAAAATAGTAATCAGTGTGTATGTAATAACACCGTTGATCCATCACAACAAGCTAATGCTCTCCCAGTGACAGAAGTTAACGCCTGATACTGTCCATTGGAAAGTGAAGCATGACTTTAAAGAAATGAAAAAATAAATAAATAACGTATGATTCTGTGCAGCATTTTACGCGTTTTAATAGTGGTGTTCACGTACAGATGGTGCTGGTCAGCTGGTGCACTCACACCACATCACCACACTTGCATGTTGCCCTGCATGACAGCACCACTGCTGTTTGCATGTCTACAACTTAATTCATTTTACAACTGAGGACCGTTTATCAGGTGCATTAAAGGGTGAAATCCATGTCAAACACCTCCCATTTATTTGAGACATTTAACATAATATTCAGTGATTTGAGGACTAACCAGAAGCACATTATTTTGATAGGCAGTAACACGTGTAGTTATAACAGTGTACCCTTTATTTCAGTGATTGGGCTAAATTGGGATAAATGACCAGTTAAAGCGAAGTGATTTAAAGCAAGATTTTTTAAAAAGATAACCCCTGTCTTTTTAGACGCAAGTATTCCAATGCTAAACTTCACTAATGTGTGACGGTGTACGGTAACGTGGAGTGAATTCTGTGGTGTTTAGGTCACTCCACCTGTCAGGATTTTTGCTGTTGGGCTGTACATTGAATATTTGGGACATTTATGACCTTAACCCCTGGCCACAGTGGGCAACGGCCAACATTAACATGACCTTCTCCAATGCTTTTACTCTTGCTTAACATTATTGGGTATACATTACTGTATATGACTTAAGGAAGAAAACTATTAAAATTCATACCATTTTCTTTGTTACCGCCTGGCATTATGATGACTTGGAGTTGTTATTATGATACAAATATGCATCTTATATGGTCATATTTTTCTTTTGTGTCTATGACAGTAAGACTTTTGCAATATTAAATCAAGCTACATCAAATGAGAAAAATTTAAAAAGTCACGAAATCAGGCATATTTTTAACATTTTTGTGTCTTTTTTCCCGTTTTGTTGTTTTTGTCTTTTCATTTTTTTGTTTTTCATGACATTTCTTCTTTTTGCATATTTGGTTTTCATCCTTTTGCATATTTGACTCGTTTTGTGTCTACATTGAAATGACAATTGGCATTCGGTTTTTTTCCTTGATCCAAAATAAAAAAATCAGCCTTCAAACTGCAATAAAGTAACAATGTGACATTTATCATGATCAGTTTTGACTGATTTGGTTATGAGGTCATTTCTGCCAGTATTGCCTAGCTCTACGATGAAGGTAGTTGGTGTGAGAGAAGAAGATGCAGAGTATAGGGTGAGATGGAGGCAGATGATTCGCTGTGGCGACCCCTGAAGGGAACAGCCGAAAGGAAAAGAAGAAGAAGATTGCCTAGCTCTACGATGATTTCAGTCATTTTTTAATTTTTGTAATATTTATCACAATTATTCTGCACTTTGTCTCATAGTAGTTAGTTTTGTTGTTGATTTATATCTTGTTGATGTATTGTGTTATGTGCAACCTGCCAAGGAGCTGCAGATGCAAATTAGCAGTTATGCTAACTCAACTGGCATATTTACATCTGTATTTTATACTGATGTTCATTAATGTGCAATGTCCCTTTGAAATGAACATTAAAAAAAAAAAAAAAAAAAAAAAATTGGATTACCAAGCTGTTTGTAACTAAGTGCCATGACAGACTGATCTGTCCAAAAATTTGTACCAGCCCCCACAACAGTAGTGGGTCCTTCATTGTCCAAAAATATATTTTATTTATCACAGCTCGGCCTTAACCTCATGTTTTACTGTTTTACAGAAAAGAATTGACACTGAACCAATGATAACTTTCATTGTTAATACATTCTTTTAGTTGTTAGAGCAGAATTAAAGCATATTACTACTTCTGCTCTCTGCTGCTGCTCTGATGGCATGTACATTACCAATGCCAGCTGGTTGCAAGTGATCTCTAAAGCAAAGCAGTAAAGCACCCTCCAATCTACAGTCATTAGCTTCTGTGCTGCCCCAGGCTTCGGCAGTAATGGCTCTTGTTGCTCATGATCCACATCACATGAGCTCTTATGTCTAATGTGTGGATGAGGGATATTTTCAACGTTGCTGAAATGAATATCATTTTAACAATTTATGTCACATATTAGTCAGAGGAATGAGCATGATGTCTATGAAGGCACAGATAGAGCCATTACAAAGGTCTCTCTAATGCATGCAGTGAACTGTTGCTCTAACCTCGTAGACCCAAAATGTTCTGCCTTTGCCATTACGCAAACACAGAAAGGTGTTTGATACCATGATTATTAGATTTCACCGTGTCTCATTTAATTAAGGATCAGAAGCTGTAGTATATTCCACGATGACTACAACTGTTTAGTAAATGTTGTAGCCATGTTTGTGTGACCTGCAGATCTCTGTAAATGTAAGTGCGTGTTAGTGTTTTAGCAGTTCTGTCTCAGTTTAGCAGCGAGTTCTCATTGGAAAGGGAGAAATGCGAGGTGGTGACGGTGTGAGGAACGAGCAGCTGTAGCATCTTTTACCGCTCTCCTCATCCCACTTCAATCTCTGTGTCTCAGCTTCTCCTTCCAGGAGAAATGTGGAGTGTGTGGGCGAGTCGGATCCGCAATTAACGCTGGTTGTCAGAAAGAGAATGCTGGCGTTTACACGATGCCGCTGAATCACTGAGTGAAAGTCTTTCTCCTCCACTCTCCTCCTCCCAGGACATTTTTCCAAAGAGGACAAAACACCAGAAAGCAAAGGATGTACTCATGAGCAGTAAGAGTTAGAAGCAGAGCATTCTTGGTCCAGTAAAGAGGACAGTGTTTCGTTGATGCTTTGGTAAGCCATGGCTTTCCTTCATACTGTAAATTTAGCAAAAAATTTACAAGAATTAGGGATACTACAGTCACTGTACAGTAGCTGCACGTATTTGTAATCTGTGGGAGACCTGTGTATGTATTCAAAACATTTTAACATTATGTTTTTCTGTGGTTGTTGTCTGTCTTGGCAGGTAAATTTAATGTGTTTAGTTAGTTAAACTGGCTTCATAGTACAGAAAGATAGCCAAAAGATTTAATTAAATATAGTTATCATCTTTTGTTCTGTAGTTTTCTCTGTGCTTACTCTCATTTTTTCCTGTGACGTTTTTAAATTGGTGTCAGTGAGGACAACACTCACTCATGCACACATCCCTGCCAGAAAATGTTCAGATTCATTAGTCACTTAAGTTTTCTCTTTGTCTAACAAAAGCATCTTGTTACCATGGCTCATTGTTTATTGGAGCTTCATCACCAATATGGAGATTCCAGCATTCTCCTGTGAGACCTGGAGGTTGGATGCAGAATCTTGAGCCTGGCAGATAATCTCTTAGACCACAGTTAACTGTAGACTGTCCCCTGTGGACTAAAGACACTTGCGCTTAAAGATATGGCCAAAATTGTGCAAGATTAAAATGTCCCTATCTGTCGATATCTATAATTATCACAAGTTTTGATGCTGAAGGAAAGATGAATAAACCAGTTGGTTGCTTCAGTTTTGAATTAACAGTAAATGATGGAAAAAAGACCAAAACAACATATACAATGCAAAAGTGAGGAAATCCTGTAAACGATGCAACGAGACAAAAATGAGGAAATTACACCAAAATATGTAAAAGACTGAGAAAAGACAAAGAAGATGCAAAAAAGGGACACAAAAATCACAAAAAGACAAATCAATGTAAAACATGCAAAGCTCTTTTACATTTTTTAAGTAAAAGACTTATGCTCATTTTACGTTGGTCAAAATAGGTAAAATGATCTCAATTCTTACCATAGTTATGATAAATGTTTGTTTAGATGTGAAATAGACATACAGAGACTGCAGTAAAAAACACAAATATGTCAATGCACATTCAACAAAATACAAGACAAGAGAGAAAAATAAACTGTGAGAGATCATTAAAAATATAAAAAATACCAAAAAAAAAAAATCTATCACAATAGTGATAATTACTGATTTATCGTCCATGTCGGCTGTCATTTTTTTTAATCATTTCTGCTATTTTTTTGCTGTCACATACAGTAGCTGTAGAGAAACAGACCTCTAATTTTTTAAATTACAGTCAAATCTATTGATTTTTTTTTTCTCTGATAGTTTGAGCTATAAATATGAATTCCCTTTAAGCTGTAAGTGATATGTTCAAAATTGCTTTTGCCTGACCAAAACCCAAAAACAATTTTATAAATTGACCAAAACATTCCGCTTTAAGTAGCAGTCCTTCAAGCTTCAAATCTGGATAGAGAATTCGTACATGAAGAAGACCCGCTTTTAAAATATAAGTTTTAATGCTCTGTTTTGTTCTTGTTGGCTAATGTTAAATAGGTCAGTCGTATGCCTGTATTATCTGGGGTGTGGGCATCACACTGAGCTTTTGTTTAGCACCGGTAACTCATGGTGAGAATGTTCATGGTTCCGTTTGGACCTGTGTGCGGTATTTACACAAAGAGTATTACTCAGGATGTCAATGACCTATGATGATGATCTGAGCAAGAAGTAACATTGGGCGTCAGAAAATATCAAATGATGATGCCTTGTTTTGTAACAAAACATTGGCTCAAGACCCAAAAAAAGAAATTTAGTGTCTCCTTGGGACCTAAACTCAAAAATCCTCATAACATAGCATTTTTCTGTATTGACTATATTTACTTTATATATATATATATATATACTGTATAGAAAATGAACAAAATATGAAGATAATTATAAACGTAATGTACAGGAATGAACACAACAGTTGGACAATGGACAAAATGGAAAAAAATGAAGAAAAGAAAACAAATAACGAAATTGAATAATATAATTTAAAGAATTTTAAAAAAAGTGACCAATATTGTCCATAAAATGAAGAAAAATGATGAAGAGATGGCAGAATAATAAAGAAAATATACAAAAATGAACAATACAAAAAACAAAATATTTATTGGGTGGGCTGATAAAAAAGCTCCACAATTTGGCGAAGGCATATAGGTATAAGAGAATGGTCTACTTGATTGAATAAGTAAAAATAAGTGTGGTTTGAACTTCCCTTAGTGGCTTGTGAGCTCAGAGGGTGAATGTATTACTAGCTGGGGCACTGTTTGTATAGCAAGACAGCTAGCAGTGACCTTTCAACTGTCCTGCCCTTGACTGAGACCTCTGGTAGTAAACCACCCTGTTTGGCTCACTCAGCACACGAGCTGCTGAGCAGGGCAGAGCAGCTTAAGGCCGCACCGTCTTTTCCTGTCTCCCTTGCTCTTTCCGCCAAGGCCTGACTGAAGGTCTCCTCACCTCTTCAACCTGGACTTCACAGGAGAATCAGCAGCAAGATCCTCAAGCTGAGCTGCACTGTAAATCTGCTGTTAATCTGCTTTCACCACTGTGATCCTGGTCTGTCTCTCAGTGTACAGCTATGCTAGTCACCGGCTGCAACCAGCTCGTGGTGTTTTTTGCTAAAACTGAACAACATTTTTTAAAAATATTGTCTATAGCCATTTTTACCTTTACCCTCTCAGTCCCTATAGTGAGTAAACTACAGAGGAAAAGTGCAGTATCTCCACATTTGGTCAAAGGCTGGGACTAGAACGGAGGGTGTCTGATTTATTTTGCAACCAAAAGTCTTGAGTTATGCTCAATTTCAGAGAAAAATGTGTCATTCTAAAATCTAGGTATAAAGAGAAACAGCAGCAGGTAATTTGACAAGAAATAAAGAAAAAACTAACAAAATGCACTCAATGACAATAATCAACATGAAAATGCACTAAAATGAACAAAGTATCAAGCAAAATGAAGAAAATATAGAAGTAAAATGAGCAAAATAGTCAGAGCTATTAACAAAAATTAAAAAAAATTGAGACAAAGAAGAAAAATGCAAAAAGGAAGCAAAATATTGAAGCCTGAGCAAAATTTTAAATAAAATAATAAAAAAAACACCCAGCATAATCATGAAACTGAATAAAAATGATTAAAATAAGAACAAAACTGAAAAGAAAATTAGTAAACTCAGAGGCAAAATGAACAAAATAATGGAAAAAATGCTGACAAATTAACAACACAAGAAGCTGTATTAATAACAATGATGAATGAAAATATAAATTCAAGATAATTAACAGAAACTTTTACATTGATTTTTCTTTGTTTCACTGCTTGTATATTTACTACGCATTGCCTTTGTAGGGTAGTAGAATGGCTACTGTGTTAAGTTTTGACAGGCCTACTTCTCTGTCGTGCAGAAAGATCACATACACATTGTGTGGTTTGGGACGGCAGACTGTGGAAGCATGCGGTGGAGCAAAGGTGATGACTTTAGAAGTCAAGTCATTTAGCACTTCTCTAAGATGCCTCCTCCACGGTTTTTGGCTTTTTGGAGTGCAAGAAAACCACAGAGTGACACTGTGCAGCACCTCAAATGAGTGCCTATACTTTGAGAAATACAACCCCAATTTGTGTGCAAGTGTGGTTTGACAAGTCATTGTTTTTTACATTGGGGTTTTTATTGTTTAACCAAATATTTGTCTGTGGAAACAGACTGGTGACTACACGACACAATTCTGTGGTTAAGTTGGATCATGTACAAAGCAAAACTGATAGCAAAAAAGCAAAGTTAAGAAAGACATTACTTTGCTGAGTTGCAGTTTAACTGAATTTTAATGAGATTTTGAAAAAAACATAAATCAAAGGAATATATTATAATATCATTTACTAGATCAAAAGATCTCCCATGATTGCTAATATACCCAACCATATTGAATTGGTGATGCTCAAATGTACGTAGATCTCATCTCTCACTGGAGATTTAACATTTATGGTTCCGTATAGAGCAGATTAATCACAAGCATCAGGGGCAGACTATCAGTTGAATTCTATGCAAAGTAAATTTTCTTCAAAGTCCTGGAGGTTTAGTGTGATGAATCTGTTTACTGTGTTTTTACTGACTGGCTAAATAGCCTTTGTGACAATTGACTCATACTACCCAGCTAAGAAGAGTCTGTGAAAAGGTGACTATCAATGGCTGTAGTAAGTGCAGCTGTGAGATCAGAGCAGCTCATTTCCTACAGTGAGCTCACCGACACATTGCAGTAGCTGATGGTTCGAACAGTTGGATCTCCTGCAGCTGGACTGGCCCCAAGTCCCTGTGGCCCCCTGAGCTGCAGGAAGGGGGGGGGGGCTGGCCTGTGATATCCTTGTGTTTTTGTCTGTCTGAGAAGCCTTGTAAACCTGGACAGCAGGGGGAATGTGATTCTTCCCATTATTCTGCAGCACACCCCAGCCATACTGTATGTACAGGGACAGGAAGTGGCCCAGCCTCCTCTGCTGTGGAAGCTGCTCCAGTCCACAGCAGGTCTTTGACTTCACTTCAGACTCTCTACTGTAAGGGTTATCAGGCTTACATGCATTAGAACAAGATACATTATGTTGTGTTTATGATGAGTGTGCAGATTCAAGAAGATAAGAACTTCTCTTGACCTTGCCGAGTTTAGGGGAAATACAAGCCATCTCAAGTATCACTTTTACAAGTGTAGATATAATCTGCAGGCTTTTATCGTTTATACATCACACTGACAGAAAAAGCTTTCATCTGTACTTGGGAGAGCATAAAATTGTGCATATTTCAGATTTTTCCTAATCTGCAACTATTATTTTTATGCCACATTTGTACTTGTGTGATTTCAGTCAGTTAAAATTAGTATTTTTAAACCAAGGACATTTATACAGGACTGTCATTGTATCTCCACACCCTTCATCCCAGCTCTCTACAGTGTAGCTGTGATTGTGAGTGAGGCATTGAGTCTGCCCGCTGTTTCTGCGTCTGCCTGCATGTGCCCTCCCTCTCTCCCAGTCCACTTTCCATCTGTGTGCTGTGGGCTGCAAGTCCAGGTGAAAATGGTGTCGTGTTTCCACCAGTGAGCTGTTGCCAGCCTGTATTCATGTCAGCCAGTGTTGTTCTTGATTTTGTTTCTGTCGCACCCTCAACCTCTGTCACTGGTCCAACTGCCATGGGTGTTCAGAACATATATAGGGGGCATCCATCATCAGCCGTCGGCCCTGGGACTCAGTACCAGAGGCTATCAGCAAATAGTTAGACTTAAAAGATTCCTGGAGAGGCAAGCAGCAGACCCTGTGGGGTTCTCTTTCCTCCCTCTTTCCTCCCTCTGTCTGTCTCCTTCTCTCTCTATCACCGAGTTTGCACACAGTGTTCATGTGACATCTAGCACACATCATCTGATTTGGAAGAAATTGCCGGTTCGTTGCAGAAATCCCCTCTTGCATTAGTTGCTCAATGAATACTGCCCATTGATACAGTATCAATAAATTTTTGAATTGAAATAGACACAGAGAAAAAAACACCATAGATAATATTTCAGTCATTGTGATAAAGGAACTGCAGGAGCTTTGCACCTTTTCTCTCCCATCTGCTGTTTCTGTGAAACGACAGGGCTTACATGGATTAGCCGTTGTTTAAACATGCTGTTAAAACACATCACTCATGGACTGATTTTTAAAAATGATATGTGTGTGTTTGAGTGTAAAACATAATGACATAAAACCTGTCACAAAGCTTTTTGTTAAAGTGAATTTTATACAGTTTGCTGCCATTCAATCTGGAAATCCCACTCAGACTTTCAAGGGTGGATGAGAATTTTTTGTTTTATTTGAAAGATTATATGAATGAAGTGAAAAGTGTGAATCAGAAGTCTGTTTAAGAATATTAATGGGATAATTCCATAACATAAAATTGTAAGAAAAAAATCAATTCTTCTTAGCCCTTTTACTGTTGTTATGACTCATGGCCATCTTCACTGCTCAGATTGCATAAACCTTTTATGTAATGGAACACTGTGGGAAAGAGGCATCGAGTGGAAGATAAAAATGGGAAGACAAAATCAAATATTTATTCTGAGCTTTTTAATTTTTTTTTTCCATTAAAAGCAGACATTCTCTGAAGGCACACAGTTTCTGTAATCCCAAACAATATGGACATTTTGTACCAAAAACTGAGGCCACTATTTGTTTAGTAAAATCTGCCTGCTGATCATCATTGAAGGAGAATGGAATATGTGGGATCTCAGAGTCTAATCTGGAGTATTTTCAAAGATGTGTTGAGATCAGGCAAATGTGCTGCTGCTGAGACACATTATGCATGACGTCCCTAATATCCTTATACTGTGGATTCCCCCTGGAGGAAGATCTTGGTTCATCTTGCCTGTTTATCATTTCTGAGTTGTAGTCTGCGCAACATCAAAAGGCAGATATGGCACTTAACACAGCTCGCAGGGGTTCTTTGGAGTGTGGGGACTGTTGGTCCCTATGGTGTTGGCATTATTATTGTTCCCTGGTGAGAAGTTCATCTGATAACAGACAATCATGCAAGTGGACACATGCCATCACAGCACAGCTTCAAACTAAATTGCTATGTAAATTTGTGGACCTCAAGGATCGTGGGGTATATCTTTTTTTTCTTCTTCTTTTATTGTGTGTGTTTTGTGTTTGTGCAATGGTGTAAATAGTTATAAGATCTCAGATGTGCCATGTAACTTTATTAGGAAAAACAAAAAGTGACATGGGAAGTATTAATAAAGAGTGTTACATTTGACGTTAATCATGTCAACATACAGTGGGGCCAATAAGTATTGGGCAACGTAAAAATGTGCAAGTTCACCCATTTAAAAAGATAAGAGAGGTTT
>JAQQAE010017192.1:0-11547 GCA_029823295.1 Pseudamia nigra
TCTCTCTCTCTCTCTCTCTCTCTCTCTCTCTCTCTCTCTCTCTCTCTCTCTCCTTCCTCCTGACCTCCCACCCATTCTGAGGGTGGATGCCCTCGGAGCAGCAGGCTGGTGACCGCAGCACTTTATCCTTTTTTGTGAGCACATCCATTCACACACCTGCACCTAAGCATGCATTACACCACTGACGTGCTGATTCTAATGTTCGTCTTGATTTGTGTGTTAAATAAATAATCCTATTTGGGCAGCCTAACCGACTTGTGTGTCTCCTGTTTTGTCATAGTCTTGAGCTGGATCGTGACATCATCAAATGGCCTAAGTCTACATTTACAGATTGCAGCTCAGCTTTTGTCACGTGGTTCACATTCTAAACCAGTGGAAACCACAATGACCTCCCCACCCACACACAAAATCCCCCAACACACACAAACATATTTTTCTTTTGGAAGGTTCCCCTGACATTCATTGCAGATCACACAAACAGCTCCTGCACACTGTGTTCAAGTTTTGTTGGAGCTTAGACAGAGGGCAGGGGTCTCTGCACATTTTACCCCAACAGGTCAAGGCAGACGACCGCCCACCCTGACCCCAGTTCTGTCAGAGGTTTCTTCTCTTCACCGAAGATTTTCCTTCCCGTTGTCGCCAAGCATTTGCTCTCAGGGGATTTGTTGTGTTTGAGATAATTTAACGTCACAGAAATAAAACTAAGTCAAACTGGATGTTTAAAACCAAGATGAATGTCATTTACAGACCCTTCCCACATAAATCATATTTCAATAAGAAATCAAATATAAAATCACATCTGCCATTGTCATGATGATGTCTTGTATGAGCATAAGTTGTCATACATTTTCCTCGTCATCAAACTTTAATTATTATTGTTGTGTTCACTTGCCGAAAGTCTTGTAACAGCTGTTTGTTCATATTGTCTCTATATTTACGTGTTTTTGATTTAAGCTGCGGTCAAAGGGCACAGAAAGTGTTGTGAGTTTGACATGGTTCAGTTATTTCTGTAGTGAGAGCTGTGACAGAGGACCACAAACGACAGCTGTTCACCTACGACATAAACTATGACCAAATATATTTACTATATGTTGAACTAGTAGAACTTTTATTTCTCTTGAAATTGATGAATTTGTTCTTTCAAACAGTTAAAACAAGAGAGAAATGAATAAAAAAACAGAATAAATAAAAACAACAATACACTATCAAAATGTTGCATCACGATACAGTAATAATAAGATAATAAATACCAATATAAAAATATATACAGTATTTAAATAACAACATTAAGCACAGGAAGTATAAAACAGTGTTGAACTGTGTGGAGCAGACAGTGTGTCAGTAATAGGTTGTTTGTTATGTGGTTTTATAAATGTAGGAGAAAAGAAGCTTAAAGCTGTTGTTTGACATCTGCATTGTCTGTAACATCTTGGAAATAACATGGAAATAAAAGGCAGTTGAAATAAATCCAAATCAATTTTAGTGTCTGTGTGGTTTAAGTTTTTGTCAGTAATTAAGTGATTTCTTGGTCCAAAAGGCAGTCATCAGTCCTGGATATGGCTCGTGAAAGTGAAGCCCTCTTCATAAAAATTGTGGTTCGTCACAGAAACAATTTAGGATTTATTAAAGGGGGGTCCTTTTCCACACTGGCCCTGGTAGATCTGAGTGGTTTTTCCTCTTAAATGAAATCATTATTTAAAATCTGCACCTTGTATTTACTCAGGTTATCTTTGTATAGTATGAATTTTGTTTAGTAATCTGGTACATTTCCATGTGACAAACAAACCCTAATTCCAATAAAGTTGGGATGTTGTATAAAATAAAAATTAGACCAAAATACAGTGATTTCCACATCATTTTAAACCTATATTATATTGCATACACTACAAAGAGAAGATATTTAATGTTCAAACTGATAAATTTGTTTTTTGCAAATATTCACTCATTTTGAATTTGATGTCTGGAATGTATTCCAGAAGAGCTGGGACAGGGGCCTGTTTACCACTGTTACATCATTTTTCCCTTTAACGACACTCAGTAAACGTTTAGGAACAGAGGACAATAATTGTTGAAGCTTCGTAGATGAATTCTATCCCATTTTTGCTTGATATGTGACTTCAGTTGATCAACAGTCCGGGGTCTTATTTTGTGCTTCATAATACATCACATATCTTTAATGGAGGACAGGTGTGGACTGCAGACAGGCCAGTCTAGTACCCACACTCTTTTACTATGAAGCCACACTGTTGTAACATGTACAGAATGTGTCTTGACATTGTCTTGCTGAAATAAGCAGAAACATCCCTGAAAGATGTTGGTTGGATGCAGCATATGTTGGTCCAAAACTTGTTTGTACCTTTTAACATTAATGGTACCTTCACAGATGTATAAGTCACCCATGGGGGGCACTAACACAATCCCATACGTTACAGATGCTGGCTTTTGAACTTAGTACTGATAACAATCTGGATGGTGCTTTTCCACTTTAGCCCAAAGGACACGACGTCCATGATTTACAAAAATGATTTGAAATGTGGACTCATCAGACCACAGCACAATTTTCGCTTTGCGTCAGTCGATCTCAGATGAGCTTGGGTCCAGAGTTCTGGGTGTTGTTGATAAATGGTTTTCACTTTGCATGGTAGAGCTTTATCTTGCACTTGTAAACTATTTTAACTGATAACGGTTTTCTGAAGTGTTCCTGAGATTGCATGGTGACATCCTTCACAGAATTATGTTGGTTTTTAATGTAGTGGCACCTGAGGGATCAAAGGTCACAGGCATTCAATGTTGGTATGCCAATTACTTGCAAATGTTTTTTACAGATTCTCTGAATCTTGTGATATTATGGACTGTAGATGATGAAATCCATAATGGTCAAACCTTAAATGGTTTGACCATTTGCTCATACAGTTCACGTAGTGAACCTCACCTCATCCTTGCTTGTGAAAAACTGAGCTTCTCAAGGATGCTCCTTTTATACTCAGTCACGACACTCACCTGTTTCCAATTAACCTGTTCACCTGTGCAATGTTCCAAACAAGTGTTTTTGAGCATTCCTCAACTTTCCCTGTGATTTGTTGTCTCTGTCCCAGTTATTCTGGAACAGGCTGCAGGCCTCAAATTCAAAAGTAAATATTTGCAAAGAAACAAACCCCCCACAAACATCAGTTTGAACACTAAATATCATGTCTTTGTAGTGTATTCAGTTGAATGTAGGTTGAAAAGGATTTGTTAATCACTGCATTCTATTTTTATTTACATTTTACACATTCCAACTTCACTAGAATTGGGGTTTGTACAAAAATGTGGAATCAGGAAGGAGGCAAATACTTTTTCACAGTATTGTATATAGTTTGTCACAATAATGCTTTCTCATGTTGTCCTAATTTAGCCGATAACCAAGTATAGATCAATTTACCCTACGGCCAAAAATGTTCATTAAGTATTAAAAATTTCAGGACAAATGTCAAGATATATATATATATATTCACCCATATCTTAAGGCTGAGTTTTGGCCCTGAGCAAAAGCAGAAGAATCATATTGTTTTTTTTCACCAAGCACTCTTCAAATCTTCTTTCTCATAAATTTATTTTATTATTTGCCCGAGACTTATCCATTAGTTGAGACTATACACATGTATTTTTCCATCTTGAGGCCTGAGTATTTGACAAACTCCATCCGTACATTTATCTCCTGACACTTCATGTGGTTCTGTTAAAACAAAAACACATGTACTGTTTTAAGCAAAATAAAAACACATACTATCACATGATGGTAAATTCCCACAAAATAAACATTTAAAACATGTCAATAAAAAACACAGTGACAAAGGGAAAAAAAAAACAACATGATAGTCCTGGAAGTACAATGAGTTACGAAATAATCTGCATGTCAAAAGAAGCACCTTGCCCAGACAGGTATTATGTCTAATTCATAACACAAGACAAATTTTCAAATGTTGGAAAACATGCAGGACGTGTTTCAAAGTCTACAGAAGTGACTAATTACCATCTCATTCATTCAAGAATACTCTTCACATTTTCACTGGTCGTCTCATCATAACTTAAGTTTTCAACTGAATTAGACAAAACCTCTATCAGCAGCTGGGCCAAACACATCAGCTAAATGCAAGAACATTGATACTTATTAGAAAAATATATTGCACTACTCTTTCCTCGACTGAAATGCCTGGATACATGATTTAAAATCTATTCAGTTTGATTATCATTTAAAGGCCATCTAAAGCTAACCATTTCAAGTGTTACATTAGGACTGAGGATGGAATCCTTACATTGTACATTTTGCATCAATAATTTGATGTTTTTAAAAGGACAGACAAAAAGAAGATGAAAAGACAGTGATAGTATGATGAAGCACAAACAGTGGTAATTCTTTAGCCGTGAATAAACCATGCAGTCAATAGCGTTTGATACATATACTTATGTAATCACGTCCATCGTAAATAGGTTCAAACAACTGGGAACAATTTGAGGCACAGACTCACAGGGTAAACTGTGTTCACATCTACAGTTTGGTTTGTTATCCACAAAACTCACATGTATATTTAGGAAGAATTAAATCAAAAAGAAAAATACACACGGACAACTGAAGAACACACTGGAAAGTGAATGATACAGAAAATGAAAAATACTTTCCAGGTTGACTTTTACTGCAGTGAGTAAAACCTTATGTCAAACATCAGTGTCAGGCATTAAAACGTTTTCTTAAAAATATCTTACAGTAAAGCAGCCTGCCTGGATAGTATTCTGACTCATCACAGCCCAGAATGTGGGCCAGAGTTCCACTAAAGCTGCATTTTAAGTCGGAAAATGAAAAAAGATGATTTTGACGTGTAGATTTCCCATTCATATTATTCATCCCAATTTGAAACCTTTTGCAAATATCATAACTGAACAAGGAACAACCCCAAACCCTGCAGAGCGAGTGTCCAGCGTGGTGTTGATATTTACAAACGCAGAGTGATGACGATTCTCTGAACAGGGAGACTGGGAGAGGAGGTTTTAAGGAGGCACTGTGCCATTTCTGTGTGTGATTATCATTGGCTGTTGGGGGAGGGGGAGGAGATCTGAGTCTGGGTTGGGGAAAAATAGGAGAGGATGGGTCCCTCAATCGAATACTTTGCACCTGTCCGGCCTCCAAATGCCACTCGAGTTTATCCTGCCTACCCATGTCAGCACATCATCTTGGAGCTGACTGTGCTGCCATGACCACCCCTCCTGGCTGACCCGATCCCATGCCGGCCAACACCGACATGGCCACGGCCTCTGCAGCACGCACGCTCATTCCATTGATGGTGGCCCCTGGGCTGGAAACAGAGGCCGGCGGTGATGGGCCATGCTGGATGACAGCCGCTGGGGAGCCGATGGGTTCAGCTGGAGGATCCCTGGAGGGTTCCTCTCCTCCTGCAGCTAGAGACAGAGAAAGAAACATTCACCCTTAGAGAGGTGGGCGAGTAAAAAAAATACATTAGATGGATGAGATGATGGATGGATCCTGAGAAAACAATGACAGTGCTAGAAGCAGTTTGGACAGTTCAAAACTTTAGATACCTAAGAAAGCGGCTTTCTTCTGCATAACAGTAACAGGGCAGTCTTTGTGGGCCAGGAGTAGCTGCTTCAGCTGAGCCACCTCATTCCTTAGAAGAGTTACTTCATTCTACAGCACAAACAGTTGACATGTTCGTGTCAAGTAAGGATTGGTAATAAAACAGTAAAATAATGTAAAAAGACAGACTTCATCAATAGTAATAACAAAATGGTTTGATTAATACATTAAATTCAAACCTCCAACACATGACAAACATGACTCCAAGCTTGTGCACTCCCTGGTTTATAAACATGATTTACTGTTTGGTAATTATATTAGTGCAACATTCTTAAGTCATTTAACAGATGTATTGTCCAGCTACACCAGGGGTGGGCAATGAGGACCGATGTCCTGCTTGTTTTCCAACTGCCTCTTCCCTACCCATTGTCTCTGCTCCACCCACTGCATCCTTCAACTTCTGATTGACTGAACACACCTGGTCCAGGTAATCAACAGTGAATAGGGCAGAGAGAGCTGGAAAACATGCAGAGACACTGGCCCTCAGGACCTGGAATTGCCCATCCCTGAGCTACACCATCACTCTGCTGTAATATCTGCTGGTGAAAGATGAGTAAGAAACAGTTTGTCACACACAACTTATAAGCACATATGTAATCTTCACTGCAATACACAGTATATGAGCTCAATTTAAGAAGTTGTTGGTAGGCCTGCTAGTTGTGGTCATCTACATGACACCAACATGATCTGCTGTTCATCAGTGCTGTAAGCTGGCGAAACAGCAGTACTTACAAAGACAAAAAGTCCTATAACTCAATTCCATATAATTTATTATAAATAATCTACATACCTGTGTGCTTTAATAATTCAATTAGACTTTTTTCTCTCTTTTGGATCTTCATTAAAAATATCACCAAATATGTAGAGAAGTGAAATTAACGTTTTATAGTATTTATTTCAGCTTTATTACCTGGTGCTATGTCAAGCTACGGTGACTTTTTCTCTGAATACTCAAACTGTCTTCGAGGGACAAACTAACCGTCAGCGAAACATTCATGTTGGCGAGATCCTCTGCTTTCTTTTCCAATGAGTTCACCCACAACTTTCGTTTCTGCCTACAACGAGAAGCAGCCGCCCGATTTCTCTCCAGAAAACGTTGCCTCCTCTCATCAGGGTCCATCTCTGAAGCACGCCGCCGCCGCCCCCCTGTGGGCTGGGCAGGGGAAACCTATGGAATGAAGTTGGAGTGGCAATGAATGCATTGATGTGCCAGCATAGTTCAGCCCATCTGCAAACACACTTCCTGGTGAAACCTTGCCTGTGTGAGAATGAGGAGTGCAATGTACTGAACTCGAAACACATCTTGCCTCAGTGAGAAGAGGTTGAACGACACAAAAGTAACACACAGAGGTTTAAAAACATGAACTAAGACATATGTTTAGGACAGATCTTACAATATTTTAAACAGATCTTATGTGCCTTCATATACGTTAGATGTCTTTCAGACACTGCAGGCATAGAAGTCTTCAACTGTTGTTCTGCAAAGTGTTAAACCTTCTAAAAGTATATATGCACTCAACAAAAATATAAATGCAACACTTGTGTTTTCGCTTCCATTTTTCATGAGCTGAATTCAAAGATCAGGGACTTTTTCTATGCACAAGAAAAGGTCAATTTCTCTTAAATGTTGTTCACAAATTTGTCTAAAATCTGTATTAGTGAGAACTTCTCCTTTGCCGAAATAATCCATCCACTGCACAGGTGTGACATATCAAGATGCTGATTAGACAGTTCAGTTCAATTTTATTTGTACAGCGCCAATCATAATCACTGATTATCTCTAGGCGCTTCACAAATTTTTGAGGCTGAGACCTCATGACTATACAGACAGACAATCATTCACAACTATGGACAATTTAGAGTAGCCAATTCACCTAGTGGTTTTGGTTGTGGGAGGAAGCTGGAAAACCCAGAAAGAACCCACGCAGACACGGGGAGAACATGCAAACTCCACACAGAAAGGCTCCGCCACCAAGCTTTGGGATTGAACCCAAAACCTTCTAACTGTGAGGCACGAGTGCTACCCACTGCACCACCATGTCACCTGTGACAGCATGATTATTGCATATTATAAAAGGCCACTCTAAAATGTGCAATTTTATCACACATGACAATGCCACAGATGTTGCAAATTTTGAGGGAGCATGCAATTGTCATGCTGACTGCAGGAATGTCCACCAGAGCTGTTGCCTGTGAATTGAATGTTCATTTTTGACCAATAAGCCACCTCCTAAGGCATTTTAGAGATTTTGGCAGTACATTAACCGGCCTCACAACCAGAGACTACATGTACCCACACCAGCCCAGGACCTCCACATCCAGCATCTTCACCTCCAAGATCATCTGAGACCAGCCACTTGGCCAGCTGCTGCAACAACTGGTTTGCATAACCAGAGAATTTCTGCACAAACTATCAGAAACCATCTTAGGGAAGCTCATCTGCATGCTCGTATTCCTCATTGGGGTCTCAAACTGACTGCAGTCCGTTGTCGTAACTGAATTACATGGACAAATGCTTACATTCGATGGAGTCTTGCACGTTGGAGAGGTGTTCTCTTCACGGTTGAATCTGGGTTTTCACTGTACAGGGCAGATGGCAGACAGCATTTATGGCATCATGTGGGTGAGCGGTTTGCTGATGTCAATGTTGTGAATCAAGTGGCCTATGGTGTCGGTGGGGTTGTGGCTTTGGCAGGCGTAAGTTATGGACAACGAACCCAGGTGCATTTTATTGATGGCATTTTCAATGGCCAGAGATACCGTGACGAGATCCTGAGGGCCACTGCTGTGCCATTCATCCACGACCATCACCTGATGTTGCAGCATGGTAACACACGGCCCCACTTTGCAAGGATCTGTACACAATTCCTAGAAGCTGAAAGCATCCCAGTTCTTGCATGGTCAGCATACTCAGACATGTTAACCATTGAGCATGTTTGGGATGCTCTGGACCAGCGTGTTCCAGTTCCTGACCATACCCCCCAACTCCCCAATACAGTAAAATGGCAAATTTTAAAGTGGCCTTTTATTGTATTCAGCCTAAGGCACACGTGTGCAATAACCATGCTGTCTAATTATCATCTTGATATGCCACACCTGTGAGGTGGATGGATTATCTCATCAAAGGAGAAGTGCTGACTAACAAAAACTTAGACAAATTTGTGAACAATATTTGAGAGAAATGGACATTTTATGTGCATAGAAAAAGTCATCGATCTTTTGAGTTCAGCTCATAAAAAATAGGAGTGAAAACAAAAGTGTTGCGTATTTTTGTTCAGTGTAGTACCTGTGGTTGTGCAGGTGATGGCGCATCAGAGTTTTGATTGGGCTGTTGGCTCTGTTCCTGTCTCTGGGGGACAGCAGGGATGGACCCTGCCCCTCCACCAGTACCATCTTGGCCTGCTGGGCCCTGATGAGTTAGAGCCGCCTTCAATCTCTGCAAAGACACACACAACATTCCTGGTAGTTTATTTATTTGATGTGGATGCTCAAAATAAAAATGGGGCATCTGCAGGTTTTTAAAAGCAATTTTAATAATGAATCAGAGGACTTATAAAGAAAAACAAAATATATTTACAGAAGCTTTAAATACAGCTCACCATCTTGGTCTCAGAGTGTAAACTATACCCAGATGGGGATGATGAACCACTGCTGGCTCCACCAACTGGAGGTCCTGGGATACCTGGGATATTAGGCACTGTGTTCACTGGCCTTGCAAGCTGCACAGTGTGACAAAAACCAGAGAGAAGAGAGAAAGAATTGATGCCTAGTGTTTTTGCAAATGTGTTTAAATGTATTTTTTTAAGATTTTGAAAACCTTACAGATATCACAGAAGGCATCTGCACTGGACTGGGTAGAAGAGGTACAGTTTGCCCATTGGGAAGGTGCCTCACTAATGGATAAGCAGTAGTTGGGGAGCTGTTAAGAAAAAGAAAACAATTTCTGATTCTGTATGCAGCTCATCAGACTTTTAGTGCCAAATGCACCTGAAATGTGATGTTCCTGTAAAATAGAGTTGCTTTGGTAAGATGGCTTATCCCTGAGTAAATACATGGATATGGTACCATTTTTAGGCATGACTAATGAGTTTCAAATATGCAGAAGCACGGATGTTAGTTTACGCACACCCACAATGTTAGATTTGAAGGATGAGAGAAAAATGATCAAACCTTGAATGCAATCAAGGCAGTGCAGCTTCTCCGATTAGAAGGTAAATATGTACCTTCTTACAATGGCCTAGTACCCATTAAAAAAGTATCCCCCCCCTAACCCCCTTGGATGTTTTCCCCTTTTACTGCATTATAAATTCAGTCTATATAATTTTTGACAAGAATTTCCCCAAAATCCAAAGTCTTTAATGTCAAAATGAAACCAGAATTCCGTTAAGTACTGTCAATTAAAAATATATGTGAAATAAGTGATTGAAAAAAGTATTCACCCCGTGGAATGTCTCCTCTGTTTACTTAACTGCTTCATGCCATAATATGGATTTGTCCAGTAGTTGTAGTAGCACTGATAAGGCTACTGACTCTGTACCACACAACTAACGGTCTAAAGCACACTGAGGACACAAGAAATGACACAAATTAATTCTTCAGAAGACACACCTTGTGAATCTGATGCGAGATTACCATGAGTGTGCAAAGTTGTCATCATAGCCAAGAGTGGTTACTTTGGACAATTTAGAATATAAAACATGTTCTGGGTTGTTTAAGGGCCTGTATCCACAGGGAGTGTTTTAGCACCCACAGGGCTCTTGACTATTTCCTGAGCACTACTGTTCAGCGTTTTTTGTTGCAATGATTATGCGCGGATCACTCATGCTTTGGCAGACTCTGACTCCTAAAAGGTACACATTTTGAAATACTAGTTTTTAGGTCACCAAATGTTGTTTTAAGATTGTTTTTCAGGTGAGAATAAGGCTGTTTAAACATCTATGATCTACTTATCAAGATTTAGAAATTTGATCTGATGATTTCAGACATGCATTTAGTCAGTGTCTGCCTCGTCTGTTGGTGTCAGTGAAGTGAACACAGATGGTGCAGAGGGGAGGTACAGCACAGAGAACAACCTGGGAAAGTACTTTTTGAATTTAATGACATCCTGACACACAATGTACTTCTAAGTTCACTGTTTACAAGAATACTTGCATAGTTAACATGGAGTTATTACATGAGTGAGTAAAATGTCCTTTTCAGACAGAAATGTTTCCCAACTGTAATGGATGCTGTAGATATTAACTTTCTTATAAGACTGAAAATCCCTCAGTGTTAGACCATAATCCTGAATGTCAGTCAGTTTCGCCTTCATCGCAGTGCAGAGAAGTTTACACTGTCTGTGCCTTCTGCATTTTTATTGGCTGACAAATTAGCAGTGACACTGATGAGTGCAGCTCTGTTCCAAAGACTGAGTACTAAAACACCTTCAGCGCAACGCAAAAATTATAGCGTGCTGAGGATGTTTTAGCGTTGAGGGCACAGAGCACTGAAAATGCCGACTTACATAGGATTTGAATGTAAACTAGAAAATTTGCAGTCTCTGAAGAGATTGTGTGAGATTGCTGACTCAGAATAGTTGGAACTTGCTGAAAAAATTCAAAGAGTTAAATTTATAGAGATTTGAAGTACGGTGGATCTCAAAAGTCTACACACCGCTGTTCAAATGTCAGGTTTTTGTGATGTAAAAAACTGACACCAAGATAAATAATTTCACAACTTTTTCCACCATTAAATGTGACCTATAACCTGTGCAATGCAATTGAAAACCAAACTGAAACCTTTAAAAGGGAAAAATAAAAAAAACTTAAAATAACCTGGTTGCATAAATATACACACCGTTAAAATACTTTGTTGCAGCACCTTTGGCTTTTATTCCAGCACTCAGTCTTTTTGGGTAGGAGTCTATCAACGTGGCACAT
>JAQQAE010017193.1:0-11547 GCA_029823295.1 Pseudamia nigra
CATTTTTTCTTCAAAGATGATGGTTCCCCACTATCCTTATATCACTTGTTGCCAGCTGAAACATAATCACCCATGCACAAATTATTCAGTAGGAGGCTTGTACCTATTTGCTTAATTAAATTCAGGCGGTGACCTATTTTTGGCCAGGCACTGTACGTTAAAATGAATATTACTTAATACTGTATTTAGTTGTAAATCCTTTACTTGCAATAACTGCATGAAGCCTGAAATCCATTGACATCACCAAACTTTTACGTTCTTCTTTTGTGATGCTTTTCCAGGTTTTCACCACAGTCTCTTTCAGTTGTTGTTTGTTTTGAGGGGTTTCTCCCTCTTTGGCAGGTAAAATGCATGTTCAACAGGGTTTAAGTCTGCAGATTGACTCATCCAGTCTAAAACCTTCCACTTCTTTCCCTGATGAACTCCTTGGTTGTCATGGCAGTGTGTTTTTGGTTGGTGTCTTGCTGCATGATGAAGGATCTCCTGATCAGTTTGGTTGCATCTCTCTTTAAATTTGCAGACAAAATGTTTCTAAAGACTTCTGACTTCATTTTGCTGCTGCCATCATGTGTTACATCATCAATGACCTCCTCCTAAAAGAAGCCATGCAAACCCAAGTCATGGCATGACCTCCTCTGTGTTTCACAGATGAGCTTGTGTGTTTGGGATCATGAGCAGATCATTTCTTTCTCCACACTTTAGTCTTTTCATCACTTTGATAAAGGTTCATCTTTGTCTCATCAGTCCATAAAACTTTGTCCCAGAACTTTTCAGGCTCCTCTTTGTACTTTTTGCCAAATTCAAATCTGTCCGTCCTGTTCTTATTGCTAATGAGTGGTTTACATCTTCTGGTGTAGCCTCGATACTTTTGTTCCTGAAGTCTTCTGTGAACGGTGGATTGTGATACCTTCACTCCTGTCCTCTGAAGGTAACTGGTGATGTCACTGACAGTTGTTTTAGGGTTTTTCTTCACAGTTCTCACAATGCTTCTGTCATCAGCTACTGATGTTTTCCGTGGTCTACCGGTTCCACGTATGTTGCTCAGTGCACTAGTGGTTTCTTTCTTCTTCAGGACATTCCAAATGGTTGTACTGGATATGGACAATGTTTGTGCAATGGCGCTGATTGATTTTCCATCTTCTCTCAGCTTCAAAATCACTTGCTTTTCTCCCAGAGACAGCTCACTGGCCTCACTGTTCCAATACTTTTGCAGGGCACTGTACAATGCCATGAGTAAACATGATTGTGATCTGTATCCAGATACAGGTCACATTTTTAATACCAGGTGCAAATGGCATCTGAGGGTCCAAGTTCATCCTGGTGGTGCTGGTGGTTCTGCTGATCCTGAGGACAGTCACCTTGTATTTGTGACATCACAAAAACACCTAAATTGAAATGGCTTGTTTTAGGCCAGCTGTGGAGTGAATGTGAATGTTCTGATAGTTTAATATTATTTTCAGAAACTCCAGAACCCGCCTTATAGTAGAAAAAGAAATGAAAGCCTGATTTTTCACAATGTCTCCTTCAAGTAATTATATTCACAAAGGAATGACTCGTCACAACACGAGTTTGTCATAAATCTGTCTCTTACCCAGTGCAAACTATTATACATAAAGTGTTGTGCAAAAGCTTTAGGCCACCTTGGGTTTGTTGATTTCACAGACTATGATGATCTCATACATGCATGATAGAACCAGATTATCCAGGAAACGTAAAAACAACAAACATGGTAAATGGTCTTGCACTTATATAGTGTCTTTCTAGCCTACAACAGTCAAAGCACTTTACACTGCTTTCCATTCAACCATTCACTCGCACAAGTGCACACACATTGACTCACTGGCAGCAACTTGGGCTTCAGTGTTTTGCTCAAGGACACGAGAAGCCGGGGATTGAACCGCTAACCTTCCTGTTCATGGACGACCCCCTCTACCTAGCAACCACTGCCCTCCACCCTGCAGTGTCATGTGTTAAATATCACCTTCGAACTTAAAATTATTTGAGCTGTTTGGCTCAGAAAGTATGAGATCCTAAACCTTAAACCAGGTTTTCATTCAGCTTCAGGTGTCGAATGGTTCTTAGTGTTTGTTCTACTTTTGGCCACAGGAGTGGACGTCACCCTGAATGTGGAGTTTTACCTGTTGAAGCCATCTAGTTCAAACTTCTATGTATTTATACTGTGCACTTTTCCTGTATTTTTATTTACAATCCTACAATACAGCAAACTAAAGGTGGATATTTGCAAGTACTGCTCCTGTAATAATTTTAGCTTTACGTTGATTCATTTTATGCATGTGTGTGGTCAGTATAGATGAAGATGAGATATCAAACCCAAGGTGGCCTAAAACTTTTGCATCTTAGTATCTTTCATAGAAACAAATCCTGTTATCTAAAAATTGCAATGTTTATCTATTAACTGTGCGAAAATAAATGTATTTCACTGGGATAAACTTTACCACTGACTGTATAAATGCCCATATTTTTTGATTTAGATTCATATGAACTGTAATTAACTGCAGGGGGTGTAGAATCAAAAACTGGTGCTTTAGTGTTTTACTAAAACAGAGTAAGGCATGACTGAAAAACAGCTGAGGGCACATCTTGCCATTTGGCTGTTCTGGTGTTAAAGTAGCGTTGAAAACCAGAGTCAGCTGATGATATTCTCTTGAACACAATCAGAAACATTTGTGGTTTTGAAACAAAACTGCTTGTGGCCAAGAATACGAAATGTCTTTTCCTGTCACAGAACACGCTGACAGATTGTGCCACTTTCTGTACTTTGAGCAGAGAATGTGTTTGTCTTTATTGCCGTGGCAGTTTTCCAGTGAGTTTGATGGATGTTGCTCATCGTGTTGCTTTGTGGCAGCTTCAGATCTGTCCCCCACTGCTGTGGAACTCATTTGTCCTCGTAAGGGGGCGGGGGGAAATTTGATGCAAGTGGCCAAAATTGATGTGTAGAGCCTTTGCAATGTTGTGGAACTGTTGAGCCACTCTAGAGGAAAGTCCATTCATCATACAGTCCCATCGTCCTGTTGACAGATGTTAATGTCACAGGCCCACTCGGAGTCATACGTGAAGTTTCTTTCCACAACTAGGGGGAGAGTTTGGGGTAGACTAATCTCTAAACCAAGCCCTGCTTTGAGGTCAAGGGCGAAGGTTTCATTTGAATGTCAAGACATTTTTCTGAATCATCCTGGAAATTTTGAGTGTGAAACGTAATTTTCTGTGTTCCGGTGAATTAGCATTGGATCAGTTTGTGCCTTTATTGTTTCAGTTTATGAAGGGAACATAATTAAGAAAATAGGCAAAGGAAACAAGAATATTAAATTATGCAAAAAAAATTGAACAAAAATGGGCAAAATTAGCAACAAATGAGCAAAAATGTGACTAAAATCCATTGTAAACTCACAATGTTTGCTAAACAAATCCACATATCACAAACTTTTGTTAATACATTTTATTCTTTACACTGCTGTACACATCCTTAA
Source organism: Pseudamia nigra (assembly GCA_029823295.1). Classification (NCBI taxonomy): domain Eukaryota; kingdom Metazoa; phylum Chordata; class Actinopteri; order Kurtiformes; family Apogonidae; genus Pseudamia; species Pseudamia nigra. The sequence continues at coordinate 3,489 of JAQQAE010017193.1, forward strand.
ATCTACATGAGCAAAAGAAGCCATGCTAAATCAAAAGTTAACATACCAGTCAAGAAAATGAACATTTTTCAGTAAAGAAAAAAGATCCCTAATGTTCTTAAAATGTCTAAAATATTTAAGGATATGAATAACAATGGACAAAATAAACAATGAAACTGGGCAAATATGAGCAAAATATGCATTTTTACAATAAAATTTTTATTGTAAACATACATTATATTTACTTTTTTTTTAACAGAAAGATACAGTATATGAATCTGCATATAAATTAGCAAAACAGGGCCACTCACACCTTCAATCAAAATATATAAAATAAGGACAAATGAACAAAAAACACCAAAATGATCAATAAAATGAACCAAATTGAATGAAAAATAATGTAAAAAATTACAAGGAACAAATAACAAAATAATCAACAAAGTAAACAAAAATTGACAACGTATCTAAGAAAATCTACAGAAATGAACCTGATAGTGACCAAAACTGTCACTTATGTAAAGCAGATTTTATTTTTTTCAGTTATCCAAAATTTACTTAGACTAATGCTAAACCCCTGGGGACGAATGCACATTTTACTAATACTAAAGGGGACAAATCCTCCCCGTCCCCCTTAAATCAGCACCTATGCTCGGTGCATGTGCACCTGTGGGATGTTCACGTGTTGACAGTGACAGTGACGTACAGTCACAGCGTGAGTCTGCAGCTGCTTCGGACTCTGTGCAGACTGCAGAGACTCTTATGTAACTGATGATCAGTGGTGAAAACAAAGGGTCTCTGAGCAGATGGTGGACACTTGTCAGCAACATTCATTTTTGTCCATGTTTGGTTATAACAGAAGTACAGTATACACATATGCAAATAAAAGTAGATGCATAGTATTGATGCAATGTCTTTATTGGGGTAAAATGTCAAAATACAGGCTCTGAAATGTACTAGCAGTATGAAAGTAGAACCTTTTTATATTCAAAACATGATTCTTTGTATTCACATTGTTTTTTTCTGATATTGCTCTTGTAGTAACAAGGTGTGAGTCAAACACTTAATTTTCTCCTGAATTAGTAATGCATCAGTTCGTGCATTATCTCCATAGGTACAGTATGTGCAGGGAATGAAAACAACAACAAAACAATCAAGAAAACTAGAAAGCACTTGACCTTTAGCATTTGGAATCGCATATATATCATTATTAGTTCAATAGTGATTCACAAAAAATTATATTTCCATAATGGTGGCTTTCTTCTAGCTCTGTAAATGTTGAAGATATGTCCATCCATGGATACATTACTGAATCAATAGACTTTCCACTACAACTTGGTGTCAGTTTCATGTTTATAGCTTTATTCACTGCCTTACATTAGCTATTTTTTCTCAGCCTCTGTAAGTATAAACATGAATCACTATATCTGGAATATTGTCCATATCTGGATCAAAGTTTGTGGTTTGATAGAATCTATTATGATGCTATCCTATGTTTTTAGCTATATTTTCCAGGTGAAATTTGTGGCATTACAAGGATAAATGTTGAATTTGGTCATATCTCACAATGGTGAAGAATCCTTTTAAAATCTTCTGGATCCAGATGATGTTCCAGTTCACTACGAGAATCTGATCAATCGATCCTTGTGACATTTCTGATCTATCCTGAAAATTCCATCCAAATCCATTTGTAACTTTTGAGTTATGTTGTGAACAAACAAACAGATAATGAAATAAATAAAGCAATGTTGACAAAAACATAACATCCTGGGTGGAGCTAATAAGGAGAAATGAAAAAAAAAAACATAGAAATAGAAAATTGAAAACAAAACAAGGTGCGTATTGCACTTCTGGCCGCACGTAACAGTAACTAATCAAAAAAAAAACCTCAAGTAGTAAGTAACTTCATAATGTCAAATTTAATAGGACCTTAAAAATTGCATTTGGTCAGGTTACTTATTCTACTGGCAACAAAATGTAGTGAGCATATTACTTGTTATCATTAAAGTGACATATTTGGTGCCACTAAAATCTCAAAATACATCATGTTGAACTGGAGAAAAGAAGTTTGCCATGTGACAAAAAACTCTGTCCGCTCCATCCCGTCGGCCTTTGATTCAGGTGCTGCTACTGCTTAAAACCAGAAATGACTCGAAATCCTGCTATTCAGTAGATGATTTTTTGGCGGGCACCTTACGATCCTGAGCGATGAAACAACCTCCATCTGAATGAAGACATATCAGCTTTGTGAGTCATCATCCGACTTGGACGGAGGTCTGACTGGACACTCTGCTGGATGGGAAGTACCATTGTTTACATGCATGCCTGAATAACAATAAAAGCCTCATCAACTTCCTCCAGAATTGAAACTATAATTACTGCACTCATGTCATAGTGGAGTTTCGCATCAAGTCCATGCAGAAGGTACGTTTAGTTCAGGGAACAGTGAAAAGGTCAAAGCACGTTACATGTGATGAAACTAAAAAAATCATTATTTGTACTTTTCAAAAATACTATGCACACTTATTCAGAAAGAAATTTTATTAGAGCTGTGTTTCTCAATATCCAAGCCATAAATGTGTCATCTTCAAATGAATCATGTACCCGTCAATTTGTATTTTACTCTTAATACAGTATGTGAGAAATAAGATGCATACGACTGAACAAACTACACGCTAGATTAAAAAGTAATATATTGGACAAAAAATGAACAGTAAAATGTACATAAAATGAACAGAGCTGGTCAATAAAAGGAATAAAAAGGTCCAAAATAATCCAAAAATGAGCAAAACAATTGAAAACCAAACACAGTCAGTAGGTATGTATGGTTAGAATGCACAACGTCACTCTGAGGAGACATCACACATTTCTGCTGTCAAGTGGATCAAGAATGTGTTCACTTAGAGAAAGTCCACGCTGACCTGCTGGACATTTCCAGAGTTCCCATTTGACAGAGGTCATCCCAGTACTGTCAGCAGCTCCTCACACAGACGTACACCTCCGTAAATGTGTTGATGACAGTGGAGAACTTCAAAACCACTAGGAATCTGCAGCATCCACAACACGATGGCACACATGCTGTATGAGCTGGGATCAGTGGATACAGTATGGTTATGGCCAGCGTTAATTTGTCTGTTTGTTTGTTCACAACATACTGTAAGTCAAAATGTTATGAACGGATTTGGATGAAATTTTCAGCATAGGTCAGATCGATTAGATTCTGCGAGTCTCCTGAAACATCATCTGGATCCAGAAGATTTCTAAAGGATTCTTCACCATTGTGAGGTACGGTAGGACCAAATTCAACATTTGTCCTTGTAATGCTACAAATATCACCTGGAAAATGTAGTTCAAAACAAGATAACATCATACATCATTGGTCAAACCCTATGTCAAAACACAAACTTTGATCCAGATATAGACAATATTCCAGATATATTGATCTAGCATGCTTATGCTTAGAGGGGCTGAGGAAAAATAGCTACTGTAAGATAGTAAATAAAGCTATAGGCATGAAACTGATACCAAATTGTAGTAGAAAGCCTACTGGTTCAGTAATGTGCCCTTAATTTGATATAGCTTCAACATTTATGGAGCTAGATCCAAAAGAAAACCATCATTATGGAAATATTATTTTTGTGAATAACTATTGAACTAATGCATGTGATTCCAAATGCCAATGGTAGATTGTCATGGTCAAAGAATCCAATAATGAGGGTCAAATAAATGTAAGAATATTACTTTTGGTGCAATAAAATCATGGCGGAAATGAGCATAGGTTCAAATGATAATGGTAGACTTTCACTATGAACAGAAACTGAGCTGCTGTGGTGAAGGTCTGTGCTCTGAGTGCTTTCTGTGTTCCTGATTATTTTGTTGTTGTAGTTTTCATTCCCTGCATATACTGTACCTATGCCGATAATGCACAAACTGATGCATTACTAATTCCCGAGAAGGGAGAAAAGTGTTTGACTCACACCTTGTTGCTACATGTTACTGCAAGAGCAATATCAGAAAAAACAGTGTGAATACAAAGAATCATGTTTTGAATATTAAAAGGTTCTACTTTCATACTGCTAGTACATTTTAGAGCCTGTTTTCTGACATTTTACCCCAATAAAGACATTGCATCAATATCATGCATCTGCTTCTATCTGAGTATATGCATACTGTACTTCTGTTATAACCAAACATGGACAAAAATAAATATTGTTGACAAGTGTCCACCATCTGCTCAGAGGCCCTTTGTTTTCATGGTCAAAGAATCCAATAATGAGGCTCAAATACATTCAAGAATATTACTTTTGGTGCAATAACAATATGGGGAAAATGAACATAGGTTCAAATGATAACAGTAGGTTTTCACTGTGAGGAGAAACTGAGCTGTGTTGGTGGTCTGCACTCTCTGAGTGCTTAATAGTTACACTATTTTAGCCTTATATTTTAACTGGAAAGCACTTTGGTCAACTTATGCTGTGTTTAAATTTGCTGATAAATAAATCTTACCGATTGATTGTTTGATTAGGAATTTCCAGCCTCAGAATCCACCAATTTACAGCATCTCAGATAGTGATTAATGGGTGTCTTGACCACATTTTGGAACACAAATTTTTCAGATTGTCTGTCCTTCGTTTTTTGGACTGTCTTTTCTCTTTGCTTAACTGAGTGTTTCGTGCCATAATATGGATTTGGACAGTAGTTGTAGTGGCACTATTAGAGCTATTGGCTCTGTACCCACCCTTCCTCTGCACAAGACAACTGATGGTCTAAAGCACTTTATAAAGGTACCAAATGGCACAAAAGAACTCCAGTGTGATTTGAAATCCATTCCAGGTGAATGCCTCATGAATCTGATGAGAGAATGCAAAGCTGCCATCAAAGCTAAATGTGGCTCTAAAATATGGGACATGTTCTGGGTTGCTTAACACAAATCCATGAGCGTCCTTCCATAGTTTGGATGTCTTCAGTATTAATGTACAATGTTGAAAATGATAAAGAAGCAACATTAGAACTCTACTTCCACCTCTGACAGGACAGACGTAATATTGTTTGCAGAGATGATGTTATTTGAGGAGTTCAGGGTGTTCCTCCAGGCTTCCTTGTCATGTGATTTGCACTCTGAGACAGGGTTTGGTCCATTACGACTGGTCGTCTCTGCCGCGCCGTGCCAGAGGTTGTCGGTGTTCAGCTGAGAAATGTGTTTAAATATTGGGCCGGCGCCACTTGTCCTGTGGATAATGACCTTCAGCTGTTGGAAGTGGAAACTCTGCAGAGAGATGGTACTTTCAGCTTCGGCTTAACAGAGCTGACACGCCTGGTCCGTTGAGAAATCCCACTCCCAGCATCCCTCTGCGCTGTTACTCTACACCAGCAGCTCACAAAAACACACGTGGCATCCCTTTAGGATCCAAACTCAAAAATCCACATAACATAGCATTTTTATGTTTTTAATATTCAAAGGTCTAAGAGGTACAGGAATTAGCATTGTATTTATTCTTTTAAATTTGAGCTCCATACATGTTTTCCCCTTTGTGAAGCATTTTTCTCTGGGTCATCAAATTTTTATTACACATACCGTATTTTTAAAATTTGTTTTATTGATTTTGTCATATATTTTGTTTTTTATTGGTTTATTTTGTTATAAAAATATTTTTCTTAATTTTTGTCCATTTTCTTATTTATTTTTTCATATTGAGGGTGAAAAAAATGAGCAACATGAGCAAGAAAGTGACAGAAATGGTACAAAAATAAACAAAAAAGTGAGCAAAATATGCAACAAAACAAAAAAAATGATCAATATAATGAACAGGATAATCAAAATTAATGTTTGTTTTCTTGATTCATTTTGCATTTTTGTGCATTTTTCTTGTATATTTAGTTTGTTCATTCCAGTGCCTTCCTTTGCAAAATATTTTTCTTCATTTTTGTCCATTTTATTAATAATTTTTTTTCACACTGAGGGTGAAAATAAACAAAAATGAGAAAAATAAGCAAGAAAGTGGTGGAAATAATACAAAAATACACTAAAAAAGGAACAAAATGCACAATAAAAGGAAGAAAAATTGTCCAAATAATCAATATAGTGAACAGAATAATCAAAACGAATATTGGCTTTTGTGGCTACTTTTTGCATGTTTATGCATTTTGCTGTTTGTTTTTGTTCATTGTCTTCCCTTTTAATACTCCTTTTAATATTTCTTCATTTTTGTCCATTTTCTCACATTGCGGGTGTTTTCTTCATTTTCTCAATAATTTTTTTCACTCTCACTCATCTTATTTTGTTCTGTTCATTTCTATGAATATTGTATATTTTTTGTTCTGTTATTAATCATTTGGTTCATTTTGTAAGTATTTTGCTAATTTTGCTCATTTTTTAAATTCTGTTCGTTTTGTGGGTGTATCCACTTTCTCACATCATTAATCATATTTGTGGACATTCTTGATTATTTGGTTCATTTTTTTATCATTTTTTGTGTTATTTTTTAAATTCTGTTCATACTATGTTCATTTTGTTCATCACTATGTCCATTTTTGTTCTTTAATTTGTTCATTTTGCAGATATTTTGTTCATTTCACTCATTTTATTTATTATTCTGTTTGTTTTTGTGGTTGTATCCGTTTTTTCATATCATTGATCATTTTGTGGCTATTCACTTTGGGTATTATCTTTTTGAATTCTGCGAATATTCTGTTCATTTTGTTCATTACTATATTCATTTTGTACTTTTATTTGTTCCTTTGGCAGATATTTTGTTCATTTTTAAAAATTATTTTGTCAAATGCTTTAAATTATTTTGTGCATTTAGTTGCCTTAGTTCCAGTATGTGCTGTCCATACTTATAACACCACATTGTATTTTACATTTAAATAGTAAAATACAATAAAATACAATGTTAGGCGGATTTTCAGGATTGGGTCATGAGACTTTTTGCATCTTGAGCTTGAAAATTCTGCTTCTGTACAATCCATTAACTAAAGCCCTCACTGTGACGTTGATGTTCTATATTTACTCGTATTTGGCCTGGGGGGGTGGGGGCGGGTTCACTCGCAGCCAACAAGGACAGTATTTCTCCTCTATATGTGACCGGTCCTCCTCTCCGGGCTCCTGATGCCTGTTTGTACAAGTGGAATTCATCGAGCGACTTAGCCTCCTCTTCAGTTCACACGTTATCATCATCATCTGAAACAGGGTCGGCCTTTCAGAGACGTCTCAGGGGTGGAAATGTCCTGTGAATAGAACAGATACATGGAGCATTTCAGATTCCATGCTGCTACGCAACAACAACACCCCCTGCCCACCCCCACCTCACCACACACCTCTCAGCCATCCTGTTTTTATTTTTTCCTTTGCAACACGTGAGCCTTTTAAGACAACCATTGTCACGACGTGCATCCCCTCCCGTTCTCCTTCTCGATTTCATTCCCCATCAGCACATGTCCGGTCTGTTTTCTGCACAGGCGGGTAGAGTAACCAGAAACCGTGCTCAAGTAAATGTAATGCTATTTTATAATTAGTACTTGAGTACAAATAAAAATGTATTGTAAAAAAAACTACTCAAGTAGTGAGTAACTTTATGACTTGGAATTTGTTTAATTACCTTTAAACAGGTATTTTAGTCATTCTTGTTACTTCTGGTTTTATTTTCTGCTTATTTTGTGATTCTTTTTTAAGCTTGTTTTGTTTTAACCAATGACATTCCTTAACTTGTTCATTTGTTTACTATCTTTGTTGTTTATTTTGCATTTTATTACTTTATTTTAACCCCTTTGATCATTTTTGTTCATGCTGTTGCTTATTCTGTTTCCTTTTTGTTCATTTTCTCGAATATGTTGTTCATTTATGTTAATGTACTTGATTATTCTCCTCTTTTTCTGGTAATTTTGTTACTTTTTACAATCATTTTTGTACACTGTTACCGTATTTTTCGGACTATTTGCGTACTTAAAATCCTTTAATTTTCTCAAAAATCGAAGGTGCGCCTTATAATCTGGTGCGCCTTATATACGGATTTTTCCTGGTTTGTGCTTACGGTAAAATCGGTTCAAAGTCAGTATGTGGTACACGGCGCTCAAAAATCTGTCA
>JAQQAE010017194.1:0-11546 GCA_029823295.1 Pseudamia nigra
TGCTTTACAACCCAATTCTAATCTAAAAACAACACAATAACTTAAACACAATAAGAAACATAAAAGGTGAAGCTTCATGGTGATGGCAGTGGAGGAGGAGGAGGGCAGAGCTAAACGAACTGCAGAACGTATACACAGCAAACTTAATCAAAGAAATAACTTAACACTACTGTATTAAATTATTCGCTGTCCGAATAATTTTTTGTTATGCGGTTTGGACTTTCTGCCAATTTTTTCTTCTGTATGCGAATTTTTCTTTATGCCAAGAGTTCTTTATGCGAGGTACCACTGTAGACTGATGGTTGGAACATGTAGGTCCATGAGACTCTTAAGTATATTCCTTCCCAGCTCATCATACAGATAATGTTTGATAATATTTCAGGCAGTATAACATTCACCACAGCATCTCCACAGTCTGTCTTGCTCGGTGTGAACCTGTTCTCATCTTGTCTCACCGGAGGTCATTCTGTGGAGCTCGGCCATGCTCCGTAAAGGAGCATGACACTGGTCCTGTTACCAGTTTGTCTTTCTATGGGCTTGTCCAGCTCACTTATGTAACCACCTGTCTCCTCCATGCACTTGAAACTGTGATGGCAGACTCTGCAAACATTGTGGTGATGAAGTGTTCCTTGAATTTTTTTTGAGCAGTGTATTATCTTCTCTGAGCTTTCAATACACACACGAGATATGCACAGTGTATACACCATCAAACTCCTCTGTTCATTTGGCAGAAAACTGTTTGTTCCAAAATGCACCACATTAACCTTTCTGTGAGGCAGCTTTTTGACTTTATGCTCCAAACCATTGAACAGTCAGTTTGCTGAATTAGGGTGTATGGATGGTATTGGTTACATGTTTGTATTAGATTTTTTTTTTCTTTTTCCATGTATCATTCTCGTTGAGTTTTACTGTTTCATTTACTGCATTTATTTTTATTATTCTATTGCTGTTATTACATTTGTCTTAATGTTTTTATACTTTTTTAAACTTATTTTAATCTATGTTATCATTCTGTTAACACTGCGGTCTGTCTTATTGGCTTGTTAAGTACTTAAAGCTGCAATAATCTGTATGAAAGGTGCTCTAATAAAGTTTGATTGAAAAGGTAAGCATTTGTGTCACAGTGCTGATTTGCAGACTGCAGACCTCCTTACCATGTCTTATTATTTATAGCAAAGTAGTGAATTCCTTATTGAGGAGCAGTCATTTTTATTCCGACAACACATTTCCTTTACTATTCATGAAGATTATTTTGGGCTACTTGCCCCCAACTTCTTTACCACCTCCTTGACTTTTGTCTGGAGATGTGTTTGAACCTGTCACACCTAAAGGTGGAAATCTGTACATGTCTCCTTCCTGTACAGTTCAGAGGCTGTGTGGACTGAACTCTTTATACTTTTATAGTTGTTTGTACAAATGAATATGGTACCTTTTTTTTTTTTCTTGAACATTTGGGATATTTCATAAATTATTACTTCTGAAATTATTTATCTTAGTCTGTTTCTTTTCATTTTTCCATGACAAACAAAAGCACATCGTGGCACTGTCAGAAATTTCTTACTTGCAAGCTAATTAGTTGTCTAAAATGTATGAGATTTTTTTCATGTCTAAATCCAATACTATGTGAATTTCATATTGTTCCTCGATAAGTATTTCTGTATGCAAGTACTGGACAGTTCAGCAGCAAAAATATCTGATGAGTACAGTCATGATGACGACAGTGACAGCAAGCAGGGACCATCTGCACATGTTCCAGTAATTCACACACATGCTGGTAGTCCACAATATTAAACATGCCTGTAGAGGTGAGGTTGGCTTGTGCCGAACGTTATGAGTCCAACTGTCAAGGAAGCTTTCCAGAACTGACGTGGGAGATATGCCTCCTATGGCTAATGCTGTAATACAATTTTATTGAACATAAAGGTGTTTCTCCTTCTGTCTCGTCCTCTTCTGCATCGACACTCCGCTGCGTTCAGGTCTTTCACTCTTCAAGCAGTGCAGTAGGTCGACTTCAGACACTTGTTTCAGAACCTTGTCATCCCTTTCTTAACTTCTGCCACAGACTCTAAACATGTTCCTCTGACACAGATTTGATCTGAGGAAAAGATCACAAGGTGCTAGATCAGGTGAGTAGGGCGGGTGATCTAGCACTGTGATTTGTTTTTAGACGAGCAACTGCTTCACTGAAAGCGCAGTGGGAGTTAGAGCATTGTCTTGATGAAGAATGAAACCATTTTCATTCTTATACTGATTCATCAGTCATTATGAATCTGTTCAATTTGTCTGTTTTCAGACCCCACCCCAATTTTTCCAGTTTAAAAAAAAGAAAAATTAATTCTAGCAGTTGAAGTCCAATTAATAGCTTGAAATGGTACAAAAGGAAATTGCTGAACTGCCAGAAGTTTAAAAAGTTAAGGTTACCTAAAACTGAAAAATAATGTACATTTCAGAATTATACAAAAAGGCTTTTTTCAGGGAACAAGACATGGGTTAAAAACTTCAAGCTGTTCTGGAGGTTGATCAAGAGTTGAAAGATGGTGCAACTAATTCCTGCAGGTGTCCCAAGTTTGCTTACAATCCCCTCTGTCTGTATTAAAGCAGTGTTGAAACACTGTGGTCCATACCCTCATGAGCATTATTTGAACAGTATTGTAGAAAGCATGACCATCATAACACAAAAAAAAAAAACCGATGCTATGGTGATGACTCTGATAACAAAAACAAATATGCTCACAATACCATCATTTGTTGCAACATTGACAGAATTCACAACTGGACTTTTATTAAATTGTGCAACCTTATGGTTTTCAGGAGGTTTTGGCATTTCAGTCACTGTGTGGCAGGATTGAGATTCTCCTTTGTATGGGTGTTTGTGTTTTGAAAGTGCCCCCACATAAATGCAACCTCTGGGCCACAACAGCCGCTGAAAATGAAATGTTTTGACAAAGATGTGCATCTTGTGCTGTTTTTAGTTCAGCACACTTCCTTTTGCACACGTTCTCCTAAAACAACTTCTTTCTTTCCTACACTGTTTTGGCACGATGACTGCATCCTACACGTAGCACCACCTAAGATGAGGGTGACTCATTTACAGAACTAATCCCACCACCCAGACAACTACTGTTCAGTACAATAAGGGATGACGCCAACGGCAATCCTGAGTACTAACAAAATGTAGAACAGGGACTAGCAGTGCAGGACTACCCCCCCCCCCACCTCCAACCTACTCCTAATTATAAGTCAATAAGAAGTTTGAACTGTCCAGGATAAAGACACTGAACTTGGTTGTATGAATATATTTGACCCTCTGTGAATGTGACAAATAAGAGTTCTGTCTCATGCTAATTGAAGATGCAGAAATAAAGTTGGAGAAAATAAACTAGCAGAGGCAATATTTAGTTTGACAGTACATTCAACTGAGGTGCCAGTCAAAAGATTGGGCACCTTTTCATTTCTGTGTTTCTTTATTTTCAACATTGTTCATTAATAGTGACAACAGGCAAACTGAAAGAATATGTGCAGAATTATGCAGTAAACAAGTGTTTTATAATTGCTTTAAAGTAAAGAAATTTAGCTTTGACAGCTTTATACACTCATGGCATTCTCTAATCAAATTCATGAGGTCATCTGGACTGTCTTCTTAATGCATTTTAGACCATCAGTCCTCTTGTGCAGAGGGTGGGTATAATGGCCCTATTTCTGCCACTACAACTACTGAACAATTTCATATTATGGCAATAAATAGTTAGGTAAAGCAAAAAGACTGACATTAAGAAATGAAGGCCAGTCAATCTAAAAAAATCTCATGAACTTGAGTGCAGTTGCCAAAACCATGAAACAGTGATGAAAGTGACTCTGATGATGAGTGTAATAAAGGTGTCCTCTGTAGCAGAGGTAGCCACTGGTCTTCCTTTTCTGGGATGGTCCAAAAGAGCCAGTTTCATCATAGCATTTGGGGACACATTTTCCTGATTGATTAACCTTCATTTCTTAATGTAATGATGTTACATGGATTTGTAAAGTAGTTGTAGCACTAATAAGGCTGCTGGTTCTGTACCCACCCTTCCTCTGCAATCAACGGTCTACAGCACAGTAAGAAGGCCAGAAATTACACACATTGTCTTGACAAAGCACACCTGTGAATTGAAAAATGTTTCAGGTGACCTCATGAATGTGATGCGAGAAAACCATGTGTGTTCAAAGAGGTGATCAAAGCTAAATGTGTCTACTTTGGATAATCTAAAATATAAAACATCTTCTGGGTTGTTTAACACTTCTTAATGCCTCCATTTGTCTTTCATCAAATCCTGACGTGCTGTGTGTCTGTCCTTTCAGCTGTGAACCTAGCCTTCAACCATGACAAGGACCAGTGAGAAACATGGACAGGCTTCGTGTGAATGTGCCTGAGTGGGTGGAAGGCTGTTTGAGCGTTGTCTTTGGTCTGTCCTCCCCTCCTCTGTGACAAATGACGATCAGATGGAGAACTGAAGCTTCACACTCGTGGAAAAATAAATAATAAAAGCTTGTTTGTTTGAGCCATGTCAGTTTACTGCCATTGGTACTGCCAAGACAATTAGTGGAACTGTGACTGTTTTTATTCTGTGATTTTCATTCTCCTGTAAGACGACAGAGCAGAAGGAAATGAGTCGTGTGCAGGAGGTAGCACTCATGGTGTAGTTAATGTTGTTCAGGGTGTGACTGATTGAGCCATTTGTGACAGAAAAATGAAGCTGATCACACGATCACACTTGAGGTTTCTTCAGTGTGTTAACCACATGCATCTACTCAGTAATGGAATTTTTACATGTTGTTTTTTCCTGATATGCTCACGTTTCACAGCTGTTTGTTTTTGGGAAAGTACTCACCTTAAGTCTAACTGGATGTCTTTTTTTAATGTCTTAATTTATCATCTGAATATGAAATAATAAATCTGGAATCCTGACAAACTGGATAAATCACATCTCTGTGCTTCAATTTCAACTTTTTTTTTTCTACTGCAGTGTCATTTTTCACAAAGTAGGAAAATGGATTTTATTTGGTCCAAATTACAACATTCATGCATCGGTGATTTCTGTAATTGTTTCTCATGACAGCAGAAGCTAAAGGAAGTTGTATTTGTGGATCTATGACCCTGCAGATTTGGCTCTACTTATATACTTCTAATGAACTTTACCTGCTGCACATTTTCAGACTGGTTCTCAGATTGATGTGATGGGGATTTTTATCCCAACTTTATTAACATTTTTTTTCTGAATATTGCGGTTCATGTGTTCTAAATAGGTGTTTTATTTAGATGACTTGGTCTTGGGCTCGGAAAAAATATATGATTTGTCTTAAAGTTTTTGTCACATGTTGCAAAAGTAAACTTTTAATGGTTAAGGTCCAGATAAACTATGATGTAAAAAAATGAATGTGCTCAGTACTGACAGTTCTGAGAAATTGTCACAAGACGCTTCCAGGTGAAAACAAGCCATTTTAACGTTTCCTCACCTGTGGTACTGAAAAGGGAACCTCATCAAGCATTAGTCCATCCCCGTGAGTGACTTGCCTGATCTTCCTAAGGATGTTTTATTTCAGAACACTAACTGATGAAAGGTGTGGTATTCTACATTTCCACCAGCCTTGTGTCAGAATCTGATCTGATGCGTGATTCAGCCAGTGAGGAGGGTTACATGATGGAAAAGTGGGCTGAAGTTGCAACCAGGCCCTTGAAAAAGTAAAGAAATAAATCACACTCAAAGTATTTAACAGTATGGGAACAGTTCATCAATGTCAAGTGTGAAAATGTGGCACCTTTAAAATAAACTGTAAAGTTGGCAATTCTCATATCAATACTATCAGGCCAGATACTTTAAATATGTCGAAATGCTGAAAATGCTAACAATTATTTGATTTTTTTAAAAGTAGTACTTAAGTGTAAGTTATGACCATGCCTTCCGGTGGGCCCACCACCTGTTGGAAGGGTCGTAAGGGTCTGGTGCTGTGTGGTTTGGGTGGCAGCTGAAAGCAGGGGCCTGGGTGGTCCAATACCCAGCTGCCAAAACTAGCTCCAAGTAGGACGAGGCCCTGGGTCAGACCCAGGACACGCTGGAGGGACTATGTCACTCAGCTGGCCTGGGAATGCCTGGGGACCCCCCAGAGGAGCTGGAGAAGGTGACTGGGGAGAGGGAAGTCTGGGCTTCTCTGCTTAGGCTGTTACCCCTGTGACCCTGACCAGGATAAGATGATGGATGGATATTTAAGTCCACAAATTTGAAAAGAATAAATTTGTATAAACTGAGTCACTTCAAAGAAATGTTCAAAATGACAATAAATGATCATTTGACACTTTAAATACTTGAAAAATTACAAACATACTATCATTTTTTTTTTTTGTTTATTTTTGGGGATATTTTTGCTGATTTTATGTTAATCATTTTAACTTTTAGCTTCAAGCTTTATTCAACATTGAATCAAAATGAACAAAGCAGATGCAAAACATAAACACTTCAAGATGCTACATGTGGACACATTCACAGTAATAAAAAAAGAACAATATATCCTGTATGAAACCTGTGGATATCATGAGCAAAAAAACCATGAAGTCAAATAATCAGAAAAAATGAACAAAATAATCAAGAAAATGAAATTAACACAACAATGAACAAAACTGACATTAGTTATGTGGGGAAGGAGAAAATATGCTACATCATCTGAAGTGTTTTATTGAGGGGGACAACCCCCCTCCCCATTCCCCTGTAATCTGCACCTACAGTATGTCATACAGTGACTGATGGTCCACATAAATGCAGATGCCACTTAATCCTCCATCACCTCTCCACTTGATCCTTTGACCCGTCATCCTGAAGAGCGTTTACTGCTTTTCAAACCGCCTAACCACCCACGCCTTAATTTGTATTTGGCTTTGCATTCATGCTTGAGGACCTCTGAACAGCGGGTCCTTTGTGTCCGTGCACTGGATGGAATAACATGGGAAATGGTGTATGAAGCTGCTGCAGTGGCCACACAGACACAGACTGCCAAAGGGGGCCGGAGGGTTGAGGTGGAGGTGGGGTGTGGAGATGTATCTGCTGGATTTGTTAATGTATCTGCTGCTGGTGGCCGATGAGTTATTGATTCAACAGGAATGCGATTCAGAAACCTATTATTCCAGTGTGTAGCAGCGCCTTTTGTTCCAGGGTGTACTATTGAGTGTTAGGATCATGAATGAATGAGAAATAGAAAAAGCACATTTTATAGAGGCTAGTGGACAAAACTGAAAATTCAAAGAACAGTTTGAATTTGAGGCTTCTAGTCACTGGACTTCTGAACACTGGACACTTCATTTACTGTCGCTCTGGAGAACTGTTAATGCAATGAGGGAAACAAAAATGGAAAACAAATGAGCAAGTTGAGCAACAATTTTAGTAAAACTGGGACCAAAAATTCATTCTAAACTAATCAATTAACTACAGTTAAGGTCATAATTATTCCCCTCCCCTTGAAAACTTGATCATTTTTGAAATGTCTACCATGCTTCCAGGTTTAGTTCATTGCTTGCTACTGACTGAAGTGCACAGGTTTTTGCTAGGGTCAACTTGAAATTTTTGGTGAAACTGAAGAAAAACATCATCACCCAGGATGAAGAAAGTGTAACAAAGCAAGTCCAAATTCAAGGCCATTTTTTCCTTTGACATTAATGGTATAATTTTGGAGTGGGTTCCAGAAAGGTCAACTGTAAATCAACACTTTTACAAACAGGTTCTATGAAAAAAAAAATGTCCAAAGAAAAAGACCAGGATTGTGGAAAAAATTGTTTCATTCTTCATCCAGACAACACTCCAGCTCACACTGTGCTCTCAGTAGAGCAGTTTCTGATTCAAAAACAAATTGCAGCGCTTGTTCCTCCCTCCTATTCATCTGATGTAGCAACGTGTGATTTTTTTTCCCTTTTTCTTAAGACCAAATCTGTGTTAAAAGAACTTATTTTGAGTCTGTGTCAAAGTTAAAAGAAGAACAGAGGTTCTGAGACAACAGTCTGAAGAACACCTACTGCATTGTGTTGATGCAGAAGGAGAGGAGACTGAAGGAGAAACACACTGAAAAATGTTTAAACAGAATAAGTCTTAATTTTAATACCTAGAACTTGTACACTAATTAAAGTATAATAATCTCCCAAATCTTACACACTGGCAATTTAATGTGTCGTATTTTCCAAACACAAGTAACCATTTTCAGTTGTTGTCTCCTCGTGACCCTGATCCTCCCTGTTTTGTTGCTCACGATCTCCTGACTCAGTCAATCAATTCATCAATCCAACTGGTAATCACGCTGTCTGCTGAGCTGACTGCAGTTCCTGGATTCACCAACAGAGGGGGACAAACACAAAGCTGTCTGCTTGGTGAGTCATGTGCCGAGTATAACACGTACAGCCAAGCACAGCTCACAACAACAAGGTCTGTGACTACACGGATCCATCTACTCACAATTTAACTAGTCTCCAGTTTTTGGAATGTAAATGGGGGTGTAGTCTACTTCCTGGATTTACCCTAGTATCATCCTTACATGTGATTTTTCTGCCGTTGTTTGTCTCTACCCTAGACTCTGTCCATGGTGCTGATCTGATGTCTCCTACAGCTACCTGCAGAGTTATCTCAGGTCTATTTTTGTCACATTCCTGATTTCATGCAATCTAAGCAGGTGCAGAACCATTATTTGTGACATAAAGGAAAAAAAAATTGCCAAAGCTACTGGACCAAAATGAGTGATGGAAACATGTTTTATCTGGTCACTCATTTGTAATTTGATTCACTTTGTTGATTATTTTGTTAATTTTGTCAATCGTTTTGTTCATTTGTGAAATTTCTTTATTTTCTGGTCCATTTGTTAATTATTTCATTCATGTTTTCTTTATCTTGTTCATTTTTGTACATTGTTTGTTTATTTGGTTGTTTATTTTGTTCACTGTTGTTCCAACGGTAGATTTATTTCATTCATTTACTTTCTCATTTGTGACGAATTGTTCATATTTTGTTTAATTTAATTTTAAATTACTTTGTTTTCTTTTTAATGATTAAAGTACAAATGAATGTTATATGTAGATTCATTTAACCCTTGGATTGTCTTTACTTTTGGATGCGTTAAAAGGTGGGTATATACTTTGCACTTATCTGTGTCTAATTAAATGGACAATATCTTAACACTACCACTTAAGACTTCTGTAAAGGTACTGACAAAAGTGTGTTAATTATTCTTCACTTTTTTAGTGGCCTCTTTGTAACTCTGTCACATCACTCTGATTTCACAGTGAGGTGTTGCATATTCCCGCTTTTCATCAAAAACACTCCCGTAAGCACAGAATAATGACCTACAGACGGACAATTTTCCATTAAAAAAATACAAGAATACTAGAATTTTGTTCAAGGGGTGGGGCTAATTTTCAGACTGTGACATAGCCACGCCCACTTTGTGGAAAAAATGTTCCATAAATGTTAATGACACAATGGTACAAGACAAACCATAAAGAAAACCAACGTGTTTCTAAAGTCCCCTCAGATACAACGGAGACTTCATGCTGTATATGCCAACGCTGTCCACAGAAGAACAGGCTGGATAGAAGCAGAACTGCATTGGATCCATTTGTGTCTCTTTACCAAAATAATGCTCTACAAAAAGCAGAATGCTAGCAGGGTACTCATTTATATATATATCTGGAGAATCTACATATGTGACATGCACAGAGTATCTGAGGGGATTTTAGATGCTAATTTAATTTTGGATGGTTTATTTCATGTTTATTTGTAAAACCAGCTGGATTTTCCCAAACAGGGGCATGGCCTCTTTGCCAGTCTATCATGAACTGGGGTCATGATTAAGAGGGGTGCTGGTGCTGAAGTTGAAATTCTTGGAAGGGGCAAGACAGATAACAGGGAGAGGAATTAATCAGGAATGAATAACAGAGGTTCAAATGTGATCAGATACTGTTCTGACCATAAACAATGGCATCTCATGATGCCATACTGTGAAAATACAGCTTTCTTGGGTTTTGATGTTAATCTAAAATCTATGTTGTAAAATAAAAGCTGTGGAAATATGAACTGGTTAGTAGTACCCTCAGAGAAATCCTCTCAACAAAACAGACAACAGGAAAAACAAGCTATTTTGAATTTGTGTAACTTGTGATGTCACACGTCAACCCAATCACATTCCAGCAAAAATGGATCAGTGCCCCCATAAGTTAGTAGAATTCTAGATTCAGGTTTTAAACAATCCAATCATATGTATGGTAAAATTAGACTTGTCCTCATGAGCAAATTGACTTTTTTTCCAGAAAGTCTGGAGATCATGAAAATATCATTATTTTGTTTCCAGTAGCCTAGTGTCAGAATCTGATCCCTGGTCACTTTGGGAATGATCCTGATTCAGCCAATCAGAGTGATCAATCAGAACACTTTACAGTGAAATCAGAATGTGTGATAGTTACAAAAAGAAACATACACATGAAAAACAAAGAAAAAACAAACCAGCACAGTTTGTTTTGCCGACTTTCTTACAGGAAGCTTTAACAGACACATACATACTGTGCCTGCAATACAAATAACATAATGTCAACATATGAAACCTTTACATTTTAATTTCAACGGGTCAGTTTAGCTAAACTATGTTTGGTGTTAGTTGAGCTGTCACAAAAATTCAAGAGGCTTTGTTTTGAGCTTTTTGTCGTGTGGATTCCTCAGGATTGGTAGCTCGGACCAGATTCCCAGTACAGACACATTTTGACACTATGGGACCTTTAAATGTGAGTGACTCTATATAGCAAATAATACGGGTTTTGATTCCATTGAATGTCTGGTTAAAATGGTCCACGTTGCTGGAATCTTACCGCCAGGAAGTGTATGAAGAAAAGAAAGAATGAAGTGTGGACGGAGAAGGGAGAGGACATAGCACCTCCCACGTCCCTATCCGAGAGAGAGAGAGAGAGAGAGAGAGAGAGAGAGAGAGAGAGCGTCTCCTGTGGTGGTGCTGTTGGAAATCGGACGACATGACATGAGCTCTACATGAACCACGTAAAAATGCTTTAAGACGCTTTTTGCTCTCTCCATCCGTCTGAACCGAGGACATACACGGCTGAAGCGGAGCTGTCGCCACCATCCACGACCAAGGTATGATGTAGATGCTGCTGCCGCTTCCTCTCATCCTCCTCCTCCTCCACCATCACTTCATCTTTACACGGGAAGGGGGTTTGATGTTCAGTGGCGTAACAGCGCTCCTTCAGCTTGTGCGCACACGATTCCTGCGCCAAATGGGGCAAAGGAACATGATTTTCCCCGTGTGATATAGTTTTAGACGCGTCTGGCGGCGCATATGCAAAGGGGATTGTTTGAAATAAGCAGGATCGTGTTGGATTGGATGTATAGCCTATGCCCGCACAGCCATATTGTGAGAGGGAGGGAGGGAGAGAGCAGAGATATGAGGGTGCTGGGATTATCATATTGCTTTGATGAGTAAAGGAGGTAGAGGTGTGTGTGTGTGTGTGTGTGTGTGCGGGGGGTGGGGGGCTGTCGAGG
>JAQQAE010017195.1:0-11546 GCA_029823295.1 Pseudamia nigra
CCCCGCGCCCCCCGATTTCACTGTGGAGTTGTATCCACCCACTTTTCATCAGAAAACACTCACAGGCTACTTCCAAGGTGACTTGGGATTATATTCTGGTACAAAAAATAATATTGCACGTTTCATTGTTGCTTTTTTCTTTTTTCATCTTGACTGTGTTTTAAAGCTCACATTTTAACATTTCAAATTATACCGACTCATAGGGCAGACAGCGTTATGTCATATGGAAACCAAAGACATCTATGGGCCCATTTTTGGTCCCATAGATGTTTATGTAAATATTGGTACAAAAGAAAATTGAATTAGCTTCTAAATTCTAATCAGATGCCATGTATGCAGCCTACAATGTAACACATTATAAAAATAATGGAAAAATAAATGTGATCTACTGTATCTTTAGTCATGACCATTCATCCTGTGCATCATGCTTCATTGCAGACAGTCCACATAAAGTATTCATGGACTTTTATTTAATTCTGTTCATTTTCTTTCAGTTTTGGTTTGGGTTTACATTACAGTCTATGGGAACACCCATTTGTTTCCCCACAGAAGAGGGTGTGGCCTTCTCACCACACAGCTTTTATTTTACATCACTTTCCCATAAGCCTCCAAACCCAATAAAGATGCATTATTCCAATATGTGATCTTTAAATAAAAACAAGAGATGACTAATTGAAGCTACAGATCAATAAAATGATTCAAACTTGGAGCTGCTTTTGCTCTGCATGTTCTGTCATTTATGTGTGCACTCAATGAGAAAATGAGGGGAAAACGGAGGCAGAGAGGTGAACTTTGAGCACAAAGCACAGATTGTTCCTCCTCCTTGTCTGTCCGTGATAACAATGAGCCATTCATTTGGCCTCCGATGGGTTCTAATTAATTCCAACTTTACATTCTGACCTACAATCTCCCCTCTGCTCATCCTGTTTTCTACCACATCCATCAATTCAGCCTTCCAGCCAGATGACTTAGTCGCTTACCGAGTTTTTGGCAAAAAAAGACCGTTTTGCTTCTGTTCTCCTGTACTGTCATTCCTTCAGATGCAGGGATTTGAAGTGAATATGAAGCAAAAGTTAGAGATTTAATGATGAAATATTGTATAGCAGTCCATTTTTGTGGGTTTAGCAGCGGCATTCATGTTAGACAAAACTGTGACGAAAGAATTTTCATAATTGTGATACAGTACATTATAGTATACAGTAAATGTCATCATTATATCTATTTTTCCTTTCCCTTGAGGGTTTAATCAGACAAAACACAATGTTGTACTGTTTTTTTGTTTTACTTCATTATATTCATGTATGTTTTGATGTTACACATTAGGGTTCTATTTGTGAGTTTAAACCCACAAGTAATTAGACTTTATTCCTTTTTTGTCTTGTTGAAAAAGTTTTCAGATCATTGTGTTTATGGTGATTAATGTGCTGTGTTTTTGGTTTTTATAGTATTGTGGTCATTTTGGGATCGGAACTCAAACTGGGTTATGGTTCATTATTAATTCTTGGTTCATTTCCTTGACTATTATGTTCACTTTGTTTGTCTTTTGATTCTTTTGTACACCCAGTTCATCTTCTCACTTCTAATATGGATTGTTATTTTTTTTTTTGTATCTTCATTGTTAGACATCTTGTCTTTCATTGAAAACAGCAGAATACACCAAAAATGTTAGTGACATCTATCTATCTATATATATATTATAAGATTTTTGCTTATCTTGCTCATTTTTGCTCATATTGTTGCCTGTGTCACCCATTTCTGTTCATTTTTATAAATTTTGTTGCTCCTTTTGCTTATATTGTTGCCTCTGTTGCTCATTTTTTCAAGTTCATTCCCTATGTCGCTCATTTCTGTTAATTTCTGTTCATGTTTTTGTTAATTTTTTTGCTTTAGTTTGCTTATATTGTTGCCTATGTTGCTTATACCTTATGTTTTGTTGCGTCTTTTGCTTGCATTGTTGCTTCAGTTGCTTATTTTGTTCATTTTGTTGACTATCTTGCTCATTTTTGCTCATATTGTTACCTCTCATTTCTATTCAAACTTCATTTTCTTGCTTATTTTGTGACAACTTTGCTTCCACTGTTGCTTCCATTGCTTATTTTCGCCCTTTTTTTTGCTTATCTTATGCATTCTTGCTTATATTGATGCCTATGTCATTAATCTCTGTTCATTTTGCAAATTTTTTTGTAAATTTTGGTGCTTATTTTGCTCATTTTTGTTACTTCACGTACAGTAAATTTGTATTTATTATGGGATTATTCCATCCTAGACACAAGCCAAATATCTCTTTTTGGTCTTCAGCGAAAAAACTTGGGAACCACTGATCCAGTCGCATTTTTTTCTCTGTGAGTAAAAGTCACATCCCTCTCCTTTCCACTGGCAAAGCCCCCCCTTGACACCTCGCACACAACCGCACACACTTAAAATGGTCTCTTTGCCGCAGTCTCAGCACTTGCTCTCCCCGTGTCAAACAGAGCTTGGCGCTGTTTCCTTCTTCCTGCCCTACATCCGAAATAGAGGAGCGACATACAGAGAAGTGCAGTGAATGACGAGGATGAGATTGGAGGTGGAAAAAGGAGGAGGACAGAGGATGGGGGGGGGTTGACACAGAGACAGAAAAGAGAGAAGGGGGAAACAGAGATGCGAGAGAGGGAGAAAGCATGAAATGTGTGGGAGGAGAAGGGGGGTGCAGGGAGGTGGTGGTGGGTGTCAGTGGTGGTGGGTGAGGGGGCACAAAATGAGGAACAGAGGCGGCTTTGTTGATAGCAACAGCAAACTTTACGGCGATCATTTGCTGCTCTCGCTTCGTGGCCTCAAAGAGCTGCTGTCTGTGTGTGTCTGACTGTGCAGGGAGAGAGAGAGTGTGTGTGTGTGTGTTCTGTTTGAGTCTAAACATGAAGGAGCTGGAGTCCGCCTCCTTCCAAGAAACACATGGTAAACACACGCGTCCACACACACATACACACACACAGGATATTGGGCTGGTTAAAGAGGCAGTAACGTGAAACTCGCTTGGCACAGGTAAACCCGATCCTTGATAAGTTACTTCCTCTTTTCCACAGAAGGGATTATGGGAAAAGCCAACAAAAATAAGATTATAGAGTATTTCTCTTGCCATAAAGGAAAGCCCATGAGGTTATTTTTGGCTGAGAGCCTTTAAACACAGATAATATTCAGAAAACACATGCCAGAGTAATGTTTTGGGGAGTTTTTATACAGTATTTAACAATGGAAATGGACAAATGTGTATTGATTTCCCCCAGTGACAGAGTTTAAATAAATGTTTGGATCCCTTAAAATGAAAGATAAAAGACTTTATTCATTTTCTCCATTATTTTCTTCTGTTTTGTTCATTTTTGTTATTATTTTGACACATTTCATTGCAGCAGTGCACAAATTGATTTATCTGTTCATTCTGTGCACCACTGTGTTCATTTCATATCTACGTATTTTGTTCCTTTTTTACTCAAGAACATGATCAAAAAAGTACTTGAGTGAGCAAAAGTGGGCAAGAATAATCCACAAAAAGCACCATAAATAGAAAAGCCTACACAGTTATAATTTTGAATCATCCACATCTGAAGTCCTTTATTACTTCATTTTGATGATGTTAAATAATTTTTCAGTTATTTTGTGGATAAGATTAGTTCTGTAGCCCCCTCAGTGGCTGGGATACCATCAAAAATATATTGTGGATATGAAGTCATATTATGACTTTGGCAGGAATTAATAATATTCTGGTTATTTTGAGACCAAGATTACTTGTGTAGCACGGATGGTTGTCAAGATAGGAAGGAAAATGTCACACATGGGTCAAAACAATATGAACAAGAAGAACAAGAAGTAGATAAAATCAATATAATAATCAAAAACATGATCAAAAATGCACATTATTGAGAATGAAGAAAAACTGGACAAGAATTAATAAAATAAATATAAGGCAACTAAAGCATATGGTTTTCAGAAGCCATTGGGTCCTGATCATAGAATAATATATTCATGACAAAGTGACCATGACATCACCCATTGGTTTCTGAAGGGAAGTTTTGAGACCAATCGGGTTGTTCACTTCCTGAGATGACATTTTGGAGCCAAAACATGTAACCATATGTGGACAAATGGAGGCGGAGCTACAGGACAGTAGTATGTCAGGGGTTTTATGGGTAAGCTAATGCTGACCGCTAGCCTACTGATGCACTAAGACTTCACCAAGCATTGCCAAACAATGTCATATTATATTGCCATTAGTGTACACACTGAACCACAACTATAGTTGAGTGTATCTCAGGCAAAACGATGCCCATATTGACTAAATAGAGGATACAAAAGTCTGACTCCACTGGTGAGTCAGCAACGATTTGTTGGATTACTTATTGCAATATCTTAATAACAGAGCAGAAAGTTAAAGATGGACCAGCAGATCACTAATAAGAGGGTCCAGATAAACTGTTTGAGACCATGATGACTCATGAGAAAAATGTATTCACTTAGTGTTTTCAGAGAGAAGTTGAACGTAACTCTAATCCCTAATCAAACAGAATACGAATCCTTATCCTCTGATAATCCTATGCATTCCTTCTCCACTGTAAAAGTTCTGCTGTGTTAAATCATAGCAGTTCTCTGCTGTGATAAATGATCTTGTTGTCTTAACCTTTCCCACTGCGGAGGCCTGACCCAGTGTAAATCACACAGTACAAGCATAACCTAGTCCATGTCAAAAAGGCATGATGCGTTTTCCTTGTCCAACAGGCCCTCGCAGTGTTTTTACTGCTTGTCGTTTGCTTTAAAGACCATCTAAAGGTTGTCCTCTGTTGTATGTGGGCTCTGAAAATGACAGCGCTGCTCCCTCCAGGGACTGTGGACAAATAGATCTCTACTACCTCTGTGTCATCAACCAGCACCTGCATTTTACAAGGGAAAAAAACCCAGAGAGATGAGCCTATCTTCATTTATTCAGTCTTTTATGTCTTTGTGATATTTTCCATAGTACAGATTTATTTAGGTGGAGAAATTGTTAACTATGTTGCACATTATTTCATTAGTTTTTTGATTATTTTGGTGATTTTCTTGCTGTTTTGCTTGTTTTTGCATGTGTTCCTGCTTACTGTTTTCATTGTTCTGTTTATTTTGTTGATCATTTTCTTCATTTTACTCATTTTAAATTCTTTTTCTTGGTTATTTTGTCAACTTTTGCTCATTTTGTCGACTACTTTGTTGATTTCATGTTTAGTTTCTTGTTTTAGTTTTTTGTTTTTTTATGATAATTTTGCTAATTGGATTATTTCCTTATTTTTTGTTTTTTTTAAATTTATTTATTTATAATTTTATTGGCTTATATTTGTGTATGCATTTTGTTATGCTGCTCAATTTTGTGTCTTTCCTTGGTTACTTTTGTACTTTTTGGTCAATTTGATCATTTGATTATTTTGTTTATTTTGTTTTGTTGATTATTGTGTTTGTGATTATTTTTTTCATTTTATTTTAATTTCATTAAATATGCTGTTCATTTTCCTTCCTTCTGTTGATTTTTAAGTCGTTTTGTTCTGTTGATTATTGCATTTTTGATTATTTTGTTCAACTTTATTCTTTTTTCTTGATTATTCTGTTCATTTTTATATTCATTTCCTTAAATATTTTGTTCATTTTCCTTCCTTCCCGTGATTTATTTGGTTATTCTCGCTTTTGATCGATACATGGCTTCACTTACAGCCACAGATGCAGCTCTTATCTTAAATTTGTTTAATCCGATCTCAGAAAAGTCTTCAACCATATGAAATGTCAGTGTGTGACGGCTGTAGACACCTCGTGAAGGTCTCTCTGAGAGCGCCATTCATTCTCCTCAGTGCGTCTCTGGCTGCAACCATGTCGACAGCCAGGGAGAGAGAGAGAGAGCGAGAGACACAGTGCGTCTTGGTGTGTGAGGGCCTCTTTCTTCAGGGTCAATGAGCGCAGGTGACCACAGGAAGTTGTTTTCCAGAGCTTTTCCAGCGCTCTGTGTGTGCATGTGTTCCGCTTAGGACTGTCTCACCACAGGAACTTCCTCCTTGGGCTAAAACACACAACCATTCCCACATACATACAAGTACACTACAGCGGTGGTTCTCAACCCGTGGCTCAGGACCCAAAACTGGGTGATGGACTCTTCTAAGGGGAGTATCAAAATGTTGGGTTGAAAAAGAAAAAAACAACAACAACTGCATGGTTATATTTTATTGTTTTTTATGTTATGTCAGACGTTGATAGACAATATCTGTTGCCGTGGTAACACACATTTTTATTTTGTTAATTGTTATTCACTTGGATTGTTATTTTAGTCTGTTTTTGCTCCTTTTCTTGATTATTTTGTCCATTGTTTTTCTTCATTTATGTGGATTTTTTTGGTCATTTTTTGTTCACTGTTGCCAATTTTATTTGTTATTTTTTTCATTTACACTAATTATCTGGATTATTTTCATCATTATGTGGACATTTCATTCATTTTCTTGATTATTTTGTGGATCATTTGGATTATTTCAGGCTTTTAAAAAAAATCATGTTTCATTTCGTGGATTATTTCGTTTGTAGTTGCTCATTCTCATTTATTTTTCATTTACTTGACTATGTTAACTTTATGTCCATTATTATGTGAACTGTCCTGTTATTTTGCACATTGTTGTTTATTATCTTCATTTTTTTTGTAATTTTGATGATTAGTCTATGTTGTGTAAATTGTATTGATGACTTTCTTTGTGTTTGTCAATTTTTCTGATGATTTTGTTCACTGTTTTTGATTTATTTCATTCTTTTTTATTTTTGTGAAAATTTTACATTAGTTTTGTTTCTGTTTATTTGGCTCATTTTGTTCATTTTCTTGCTTATTTTCTTCTGTTTTTGTTCATTTGGTGAACTTTCTAGGTTCAGTGTTTTTTTTTCTCTGTCACATTCATTTTTCATTCACTTTGTTTCTTATGAATTCTTGATCATTTTGTTCTTTTTTTTTGTTGCCTTCACAAACAGAAATGACGCATTAACAATTCACCAGAACGCAGAAAATGAAATGTTCAGTTCTCAAAATTTGCAGAAAGACCAAGAGATAAAAAAATACCCCCCGCCCCCATGTTCAATGTCCTTGGCCTTGACTGTTATACAGTCAAAGTCAATTTGGTGACACTCACAGAGACATAACAGTGAGTACATTTCTCTTCCAAGCTGTTAACCGTGGAAGTGTATGGAATAATATACGGCATTAAACTTCTCTGTAGGACATTCGTTTTCCAGCATGGACTTTAACAGGTCCGTCTACCCCTGTCATAGCAGACATGCCTTGTTATTTTGATAGGTACGTTAACTAGTAGGAAAGTGCCACACTTCTGCACCAAATGAGCTCAAGCAACACTCTGTTTTCTATATTAATCAAGCAGACATTCCATGCTAAAGGAATTTTGTTGCTTTTGGCTTGGGGCCAGCTGCAGTGCTACTTTCTTAAGACGCCTTGCAATGAAATGACATGGTAAAGTGTAAGGCTTGTTTTTCTGCACCAGTGAGGCAATCAGCAGTAGGACATAGAGCTATGGTATATGAGTACCGGTACATGCATTTTGACCTTATCTAGATATGCTTAAACCACTTGTAGGCTTGCTTATATATGTAAAAGCAACACGTTAACATTAAATGTAGCTGAAATGTAGAGAATTCAATCACATAAATTAAAAAATGTGCAACCCCACCTCCAAAAAAGCTGGTTTGCTACATAAATTGTAAATATTAATAGAATGGGTAGATTTGCAAAACACCGAAGCCCCAAGGACAATACAGCAAAAGTCCATTGTTTTTGAAAATGATATGCAAATATCTTAATTTGATGCGAGCAACACATTTCATAAATGTTTGGTCAGGGTCAACAGTCTATAAGTACCAAGGAATTTATTTGTAAAAATTCAGCTGTTCACAGTTATATTTGATGTTTCCTAATGTGCCGAACATTTTTCATCTGTGTCATGTCAGGACTGTAGGCAGGCCACTTTAGCACCCAGATTCTTTTAATACAGAGCCATGCTGTTGGAATACATGCAGAATGTGGCTTGTCATTGTCTTGTTGAAATAAACAAAGCCTACCCTGAACATGCTCCTATATTGTTCAGTATTGGTGTTACCTTCACAAATGTGCAGGTTACTAGTGATATATGCACTACTAACTGACTTAACTTTTTCAAACATGCATTATACTTCAAACGAGCAAAAAATTTTTTTGATCAGCTTCAACATTTGATAAGTTATCTTTGTACTATGTTAATATGGTATTTCAGTGTTTTGTATAACATCACATTCTGTTTTTTGGGAAATACTACAGTTTTTATTCAGATAAATTGCACAAATGGAGCTTTCAGGTGGTATATTTACACATTTTTACATGCTTTTACTTATCACATACATATGTTGTTGTGCCGATGTTGCACGTCCCTGCTGCCTAAATATTCTCTCCACTCCAAAGCAGCATGTCCCTTTGAACAGAGCAGCCTTTATCTTGTGAAATATTGCACCTGTGCTTGTTGGATAACTCTGGCAGAAAGCTTCTCTCTCTTGCTTCTTTCTCTCCTTCTCTCTCCTTCTCTCTCCTGTCTCGTCACTGGTTGTTTGGAATCTCAGGTATGCCGACAATCTCTGCAGCCATTGACAAATTTCTGTCTTCAGGACGGGGAAACACATGCATACACACCCCCGTGTGCACATAATGGACACACGCGTATACACACCTCGACTCTGCTTGGCTGTCATCGTCAGCTTGTCAGTGCCGCACCTGTGAACGGTAACAGGACTCTGTGGCTTGCAGCGCTCTCAAAGCTGCCTGACAGACACAAGAGATCAATTTCCTGCAGCAGAAAAAGAAGTGGAGGAGGTTTGCCTCAAAGTACACCACAACATACTTTTATTTTAAAGTCCAGTGTCTAAACACTTACATTTATGTATGTGTCTGTTAAGGACACATACATAAAGTGTTCACCAAATAGTGTTGATTAGATTTTTCTGGTTTTCCAAGAGCGTCTTTGCAACTCTCCTACTCACACACTCTGATTTCACTGAGGCCTTGTAACTGCCCATGTGTCTCCGATCGGGTGAACCTCAAGCCCTTCTCTAGATAACTTGGCATATTCAGACAGGAGGCTACTTTAAAAACAGCACTCTTTATGGTGAGTGTGCAGAAAAATGTCAGATATCAAATGCAGTGCCTAAGTCCCACCCCTTCCTGTTCTTCCCACAGAACCAGACTTTGAAAAAAAAAAAATGCATTACAGTCAGTGGCAAGTGATAGTTTTGTGATGATGTTCAGTTGAATTATGCCATCATTTACAAATAAATTTGTCACTTTTAAAAGATAACTAGAAGTTATGAAAGTTGAAGGCTGTTTTAAATCTATTGCATACTGCACTATAGTTGTAGCGTCAGGTCTCTGCTGGAGTCTATGCATTTCAACATGACAAGACCTGCAATGATTTTCACCTCTTTTACAACTTTATTCTCAAAAAAGATGACATTTGTCAAGGTAGCCACCATGTTGGTGTTGGTGACATGTTATATCATGTGAGACAAGTGCCATTCCACACGGAATTAACTGATATTTTTTGAACTATGCCGCAAAATGTAGCTTCATTGACTTGAATGATTGTCTTTTAAATTGATTGTCTCGTAATTCAAAGAGATGTGTCTCATTCCATTGAGGAGCATTTTGCTCACTCGTGGGGGTGAGGCTTGACTGTGATTGCCATCACCTGTGATTTTACCAATCACAAACTTTTAAAATGCCTTGCTGTCCATGTGGGGATCTCTTAAGACTGACAGTACTGAGAACGTTCCTATTGTCACACAATTTATTTTACATCATATAGCTTAAATAAAAATCGTAGTCCAAGATGCGTTTTTACAGCATGAGACATTATATTTATTGTTCAGTCACATCTGTGCACAAGAGAGCTCCAGCCATTTCCTCCACTGCATGTACATGCATGCCATTTGTGGTTAACACTTCTTAATAATTGTCCTTTAAGGCTTTCAGAAGCAAAAGCGTGAACCCACAACAAGTCATCACTCGTCTCAGGCAGTAAGTGGTTTGAGAGTACTACTGATCTAATTATAGAAAAGCCTCAATTTAACCTGGAGGCTGCAACTTTCAAATCCTGGCATTATACTGTCCATATGTCCCATACATAGACAGATTAAAGGTTTCTATGTGATTTTCAAAATACCTCTCAGTGAAAGAGGTAAGCTGGCTTTCTGGAGACCTTGTTGCCAAAACAGCAGATTAAAAAGAGAAACTTGTGTTCAAACACCAACATCCTTTCTTAGAATTTTCTAAAGGCAAAGGAAAAACAAGTTCAATATGAACACGAGACATACAGAAGAATACAGCGCGTTACATCTTAAATGGCATTTTTCATTTCAGCGTAGCCTGTCTTAGTTACAGTCATTTAACCTCCCTTTCTCCAGGAATACCTGTCGCATCATTAAGCTTGAGTCACAGAAAGAGGAAATCTGTTTTTAATGGAGCTGAATGGCACACAGGTAGATCATATCTTTTACTCTCAGAGCTTTGTTCCACATGATCTCACTTGCTCCTTCCAATCTCAACGACAGATGACAATGGAGACATATATAGAAATATTGCACTGGAGTTGAACGCCTTCCTGAACTGGGCAGCTCCAGCTAAAATGGACATTTGGCTTCCTCATCTACGCCTCTAGAAGGGTGTGTGCGGATGTACAGTCTGTTATTGCATGGTGTTTCACAGCATCAGTTATCTCTGTGTAGATTTGACTTGCAAATGCCCTCACCTTTTTTTCCTTGTGCTGTTATTTGAATAATTCCATGTGGGTCTCAATGACTCTATTCACAGGGTAACATGATGTTACTCAGGTGAATGAGAATGAGGAAGAAGAAGTGGGCTTGCAAATTCGGGTTAGAATAACAACACATGAAAAATATATTTCCCTAATGCTTGTTGCATGCTAACCTGCACTGGTTCTGCAGATTTTCCCTTTTCTTCCTTGTGTTGACAGAACACGAGGATGTATCAGACAAATATTACAGATTGCATTTGAGCTTTGAGGTTCTCCACATCAGGAGAAAGAGATCACAGGAAAAAGTGCAGCAAAGAAGCTGAAATCACCCTGCAAACCCTCTGATCTCCAGTGTTACATATTCTCAATGAGGTGCAAGTCTTTTGCTGAACCAGCTAGTTAGTCAAGTCTTTTTTATGAATGGCTCTACTTATGTTTGGCATCACGCCAGGTGACTAATACTGAAGGCAGCAGTTGAAAAGGCTTCGCCACATTCCTTATAAGGAGCAGGTTTGAAAGGGATACATGCTGCTCCCATAGTACAACCAAAGGCAGACAGAGTACACAGAATCAGTACTCAAGTAAAACTTTATTATTCTACTGACTCAAGTAGAAGTACTCTTAAGAATAACTACTTGAATAAGCGTGAAAACACGTCTTGAGTAGTGAGTGACTTCATAACAACAAAATAAACTGCCTTCAAACAGTTCACTTATTTTCCATGATTACTTTGAGTGT
>JAQQAE010017196.1:0-11546 GCA_029823295.1 Pseudamia nigra
TGTCTTGACAGACAGCCAATTGGATCCTCCGGCTCAGGGCTGGTGAAATTTTTTTGGGTCTACCACTTGACTTTTTTCCCATAATCCTCGGGATCTTTTAAGAAGTTTAAAATGACTGTGTCCAACCTCAGCAGCAATAACACGCTGCGAGAAGCCTTGCTGACGCAGCTCAACAATCCGACCGCGTTCAAAGAGAGAAAGCTTTTTGCCTTTGCCATCAGGAGTCATGACAGTTTGACAGTCAATTTTTTCTTATCTCAATCCCATTTCTTGTTTTTTGCATTTTGAAGCACATGCAATCATGGAAATCATAGAAATAATGTGTCTTTTCATTTAGTCACGGTGTTTACACTTCCTTAAATAGTCTAAAAATGTCTTAAATTCAGTTACACATGAATTAGATACCACACCCTTTGGAATTGACTGTTGGAAAATGTGGATTTTCTCATTTGATTTAATGTTTTATTCAGTTTTTGAACTATTTGGGTAATTTTTATTCATTTTGTTGATTTATTAATCCAGTTATTTTTTCATAATGTGGGATGTTTCGTTCATTTTTGTTCTGAATTTGTGGATTATTTTTGTTCATCTTTTTTTTTAATTTGTCTTCATTTTTCTGGATTATTTTTCTTCATTTTTGGAGAATTTGTGGGTTATTTTGGTAATATTTGTGCAGTTTCTTCATTAGTTTGCGCCTATTTGGATCATTTCTGTTCATTTTGTTAGTATTACTGTATGTTTGGTTATTGTTTATTTTTGGAGTATTTTTTTATCTTTGTGCATTTATGGTTTATTTTGGTAATTTCTTAGGTTTTGTTTCCTTCAAGTTTGTTTGTTGTGTTGGTTATTCTGTTCAGTTTCATTCATGTTGATTATTTTTTTGATTTTTGCTCACCATATAAGTCAGTTTTGTTCAGTTTTTTTAAGAATTTGTGGAGGACTTTGATCATGCATTTTGGTGGAATTTCCTGATTCTTTGTTGATTATTCAGTACACTTATTGTTCGTTTGATGGAATATTGCATTCATTATTTTTTTAATTTAGTGTATTACTTTGGCCATTTCAAAATAATCTTTTTGCTTCCATTTCTGTTGCCTTTATTTATTTATTTTGCTGTTTTCATCATTTTTTTGTATTTGTGGAGAATTTTTGGATTATTTGTTTGTTTTCTTAATTAGTTTAGTCATTATTTGTTAGTTTTTCAGTCATTTCTCTATTACATAGGTTATTTTTTTATTATTATTTGATTTATTTCTTTTTTTGGTAATTTCAAAGATTTTAAAACGTCCACACAGAAAATGTCCTGTGTGGACTTATTTCCAATAAAAAATGTAGAAATTATGCATTAACTGTCCAAATTTGGTTAAAATGGTCTCAACAAGGTATGAAAAAAAAAATTAAAATGAAGAATCTGGTCCCCGTAGATGCCATAATAATGTGACTGTGAAGTCAATAATCAGTGAATATAACAGCGTTCATGTATCCACAGCTACACCACCTCTAAGCCGGAGACCAGGTACACACACTGGTTACTCACAAGTTGAAGAAAAATATTGCTCTCAAGCAATTAATAAATGAGTTTTTTTTTCTCCTTTTCCTTTAGTACCACAACTACAACCTTCACAGATGCTGGAAAAACCTCTGAGACCACCATTACTACCACGCAGACTGTCAGGTACAAGACGTCCATCAGTAATAAAAACCATATATGGGTTGAATTTCAGTCTTATGATGTAGTTTTCTTGTAGATCTCTTAAAACTGGCACATTCACTGATAGGGTGTTCTCTGATGTCAAGTCCTCCACAAGGTAAAGTGATTCTACTTCATAAGAAAATACAAAGTACAGTACTACACTGTCCTACAAAGGCAAGGTGCAATGATTCCACATCCGGTCCAAACTGAATTAAAGTGGAATTAGAGCTTGTGATATCAGACATAAGCAAGGTGCACTAAATCAGTGAGATACTTCACTTTGGCCTTGACCAAAAATGATGAAGTAAATCAACAAAACAATGAACAAAATAATCAGGAAAGTGGGCAAGAATTAGCAAAATAATCAAAAATGACCTAAAAGATAATAAATTACCAAAATTAGAGGCATAATTAACCAAATGATCAAAGTAAGAAGTTTAATAACAAGCAAACCTAGCAAAAAAAGAACAAAACAATCAAGAAAGTGGACAAAATAATCAAAAATGTACAAAATGAGTAAAATTAAACTGAGCCAAAAAAAAAAACAATAAAAAATAGACAAAATCATCAGCAAAATGAACCAAAATGAGCACAGAAACAAACAAGCAGAATAAAAACAACCAAACAATTAAGGAATCGAAAAAAACATAGAAAACTTTGCAAAATAACAAGCAAATTGAACAAAACAAACTAAATAATTGAGGAAAATGAACCAATCTGAAGATATTAAGAGGCAAAATTAACACACATCAGAATCAGAATGCGTTTATTGTCATTGTCAAATGTTTCCATCAACAACGAAATTACATTTCTCCCACCGAGGAAGAGGGGGCTGCAGTGAACGTGTGCACTGGCCCTAAAGCAGTTGGGGGAAATTTGGGGGGGTAGTATACAATAGGATGGAGAATTTTTAAAAAGTACAGTTTCCAGAATTAGGCTCCATAGGAAGTAAAATTATGGTCACATAGAAAAAAACTCACATGCACCATTAGCAGACAAGTTATGCACACATTAACAAAGCCAAGTTCTAGAGAGTCTTGGTTTGTGTTGTGAGATAATGACAACATGGATGCATATGTGGTATCAGTCCCGATAAGGGAGTCAGAGCTCTCTCCCCTCATATGTCCAGATCTAAAAGTCTCATGGCACTTGACCATGGTGACACAGGTCCATAAAGTCATGCACAAAATAATTAGAAAAATTAATCAAAAATCAAGAGCAGATGGTAATCAGTGAATAAAAACTCTAAAGTAATTTTTCTCAGTTTGATGGTGATTTACTGCCATTTGCCTTTGTAGGGCCCTATGTTCACTGTATGTTCTGTTGCTAAATGAATGTTAAAGGTGCAGTGCTTAGGTTTTCATGGTGTCTGGCATATGGTAAGAAACTCACTACGCCTAAACTCACCCATTCCAGTCAGAGATCAACCAAATATGCTTTTTAAGAGAATCAACTCATAATTTTGATCCAAATTGTAGATGCCTCTGCATCCTACACACTGCATCTTTAAAGTGTTCCCACAGTGAAGGTATGTCAGCACTTTTCGCATGGAATATCCTGATCTGTGAGTAAATACCATTTGATGTGCACTTTTCCACACAGGTCGCCTTACTCAAGCTACTCTCCTCCTAAAACCACCAAGGTGACTGAGACGACTGTTACCACCAACAAAGAGTAAGACATTATCTGTCCACAAAAAGGGAAATTAATTCGCTCACATTTTGCATACAATCTAACTGTTTGCCTCATGTCTGTGCAGGGCAGAGGACAAACTTTTCGACACACTGCTCTCCAAGACAGCCAAGGATGAACCTTCGCCTGCAGACAGGTGCTACTTTAATTCATCCAGCCTGGAAAACGTATTGTACCAGTTAACAGAGCCAGTGTAATTAGATTTATTTTGCTTTGCTTTTTTTACAGTATAGCAACTGTGTCCACGACTGAGACTTTGATTGTGAAAGGTGGCGGTGACAGGTGAGTGTTATTTCAAACCAGATATATCACGTTTACCTTCATACAAATATTTTGTGGTACAGCCAAAAAATTCAAATTGGCCAATGTCCATAATTATCACAGTAAGTGTCAAATCTTTGCTTTATCCAAGTTTAAAGGTTTATTTTTGTCCCTGAGTGAAAGCTGAAAAAGTCAGGTGGTTGTTTGTGGTTTTGATTCATTAGTAAAAGATGCAACAAGGCAAAAACAATGTAGAGGGTGCAAGAAAAAGAGAAAAAGAAAAGAAACAGAAAAGATACATTAAGACAATGTGACGTAACGGACACAGGAAGACACAAACGATATGGAACACAAATATATTGTGAAAACAAAGCAAAATAAAGAGAAAAACAGCATGAAATTCCAAAAATGTTACATAAAAGACACTAAATGGCAAAAATGATGATTCACAAGGATGAAAAAAGAAAAATGACAGAAAACATAATTCCGCTGTGTGTTTCTTTCTCAATATTAAAACAAATTAACTACATTTTCAAAATCATGAAATAAGAAAGAAAATGTTTGTCTAAGTGGGTCTTTTTATATCTTTCATGTAATATTTTTCATCTTTTAGCACCTTTCATGTTGTCTTTGCCTGTTTTATCTAATATATCTTTGTATTTTTTGTCTTATAAATTTAATTAAATGGTCAAAATCTGAGTTCTCACCATCACAGAGACAAAAGAAAAACATTTATCATGACAAATCACCATCAATGTCAAAGTATGAAATACCCTGCCTTGCCAAAAAAAAGTAACCTGGATTTAACTAAGCAAATAGGTAAGAGCCTCCCATTGGATAATTACTGCATGGGTGATTATGTTTCAGTTGGAAACAAGTTATTTAACCCTAACTGATGTAGTGAGTAGCTTCTCATTTTATTAAACAACCATGTCACATCCTGTGGTTGTGGAAAAGATGTTCATGTGTTTCAGAAGGGTCAAATTATTGGCATCAAGCAAAGAAAACTGGGTTGAGAAATATCCAACGCATTATTAAAAACTGTAAGGATAGTGGGGAACTATTATCTTTGAGGAGGAAATTTAGTTGGAAAAAAATCTTGAATGATCGTGATGGGTGATCACTTAAATGTTTGGTGAAATCAAATCATAAAGAACAGCAGTAGAACTCAGGGCTTTATAGTGAAAGTAAGAGCATTTACACACACACAATGTGAAGGAAACTGAAGGGATTGGGACCCAGAGTGATGGGCATCAGGGTCATAATAGAAGGTGGATGAAAAGATGCACCCATCATGCCTAGTGTCTACTGTACAAGCCTGTGGCGGCAGTGCTGTGATCTGGGCTTGCTGTAGTTGTAGACTACCTGAATATACTGAATGGCCAGGTTATTCCATGAGTGGATTTTTTTTCTTCCCTGATGGCATGTGCATATTCAAAGATGACAATGCCAGAATTCACCAGGATCAAATTGTGAAAGAGTGGTTCAGGGAGCATGACACATTGAGAATCTCTGGGATATGCTGAAGAAGGCATTGTGCAGTGGTCCGATTCCCCCATCATCAATACAAGATCTTAGCAAAAAAGGAATGCAACTCTTGACAGAAATAAATGTTTTAACATTGCAAAAGCATATTGAAATGATGCCAGAGCAAATGTGTGCCGTAAACAAAGTTAAAGGCAGTCCAACAAAATAGAGTGTGATTTTTTTTTCTTGCCCAAGTAGTGCATATTTCAATGACAATGACTCCCTACTTATTGACCAATTCTTCTTTGTGTTTTTTCAAGGATAATATTAACACAGTA
The DNA here is from genome assembly GCA_029823295.1 of Pseudamia nigra. Lineage (NCBI taxonomy): Eukaryota > Metazoa > Chordata > Actinopteri > Kurtiformes > Apogonidae > Pseudamia > Pseudamia nigra. Next base: position 5,452 of record JAQQAE010017196.1, read on the forward strand.
CTTCCATCACTTTAACCAATAGATTCTCCATATGATATAAAATAGCTTCTCATGAATATGCAGTGTGGTATTCTTACAAGACACTGAAGGTGTGAATGAGCTGTTAATTTACCATATACGACTGATCTTGCATTGACATTATTTCTCTGCAGCACTGAGGACAAACTGTACAATACACTCTTTCCCAGTGGTGTCAGAGGTGACCTCAAAGACAGGTGATATTTCTTTTTGAGCAAATATTTGAAAATTATCCAAATCTCAACATTAACAGTGAGAAAATTTGATCACTTAAGTCCATGTGTAGTCATCAGAATTATTTCGTGACAGCAAAGTCTACAGCGCTGACATGGTGACGTTGAAATCCAATCCTGACGGGTGAGTTACTGAATGGATGAATGGATTGATTAATGTATTGGGAAAATATAATGTCTACAAACAAAGAGACCAGGTGAAGAAGAAGGCACACAATATTATCAGTCAACCACTTCACATGTTGGCTTGTTACTGTACCTCTCATTTATGCCTTCAGGATGTCATTATCAAGCAGCCGTGAGGCGAACCAATCATACTCTAAGCCTTTATCCCTTCTGCTGTCAGGCTATTAAAGTCAGACTGTGGCCATTTTAGATGACAATGAATGATGTTAACGTACCACAGTCTTATTTACTAATTAATTTATTTTTTGATTTTATCTTATTTTACTGTTTGCTTTTATTAACTGGGCTTTGACATGCAACATCCACCATGTGATGTGGATACTGATATTGGGTATGACTGTGGATGGGGTCAACTGCAAATGCATTGATCAGTGAAGAAGTCTGCATTGGCTTTTTTTTCAGAGATAGAATTAAAACGACAACTACAACCAGGAACTCATCCATGTAAGATAAACCTTCATCAGTCACTGTTCTGATGCTAATAAACTAATACGGTACTTCTAACCTTTGTATAGTCATCAAAACCAATTGTGATGGGTGCAAAATGGGACAAATTTCAGTCAGTGTAAGTCCATAGTTCTCAGCTGGTGTCGACCCACATTTTTTAATGGTCATCAGGTTCACATTCACTTAACTTTAAACCAGGCAAACATATGTTTATAAGCTACTAAACACATACTGTCTATAATCTGCAGATATTTGGAACAAAACAAGCACATATTTTCATGACTGTATTCAAGATCAGAACACAGACTCATCAAAACAATAACAAAATGAACAAAAATAACCCAACAATAAAAGAAAGATGGAGAAACTGAACAAATTAATGAAGCAAATAATCAGGAAGAAAACCATTTTTTTGAAAAAAGAACAAAGTAACCAAGAACATGAACAATATAATACTAAAAGTGACTAAACGATGAACAAAAGTATTTTAAAAACCCAAGAAAGGTGAACAAAAAATGAACAAAAATTGAATAAAGTGATAATTATTAACAAAATAACCCACAAAATGACCATAATTGCTTAAAACACTAACAAAATAATCAATATTTATATAAACAAAATAATGCACAAAATGAAAAAGTATGATCAGAACCTGAAAAAAATAATCAAGATAATTAATAAAATATCCACAACATAAAAACAAACTAATCAAGAAAACTAATGAAATAAACAAAACTGAACAACAATTGAGTGATATAATAAAATGGACAAAATAAGCAAAAAATGAACAAAAATAATAAAGAAAAATAATAGTGAAAATGAAAAAATAATCCCCAAACAAATAAGAATTACTAAACAACGAGCAATATAGTTCACAAAATGAACTAAAACAACACAAAAAAAACAAGAATATGAAAAAAAAATTAAGAAAAAACTGAAGGATGAAAATGAACAAATCAGAATACTGTAAAAGAATGTTCTCTCAATTCAACCATCTGTTATCATGAAAACAGATAAAACTCAGCCTACATGGGTTTTTCACCACATTTTTTATGACCCATTGAAAACAGGTCAGTGATCCATTTTGGGTCCCAGCCTGCCAGTTCAGTACCGGCTGATACAATTGCCAAATTATGACTGTATGTGTGTTTTTTCTTTTTTTCAGCGATGGAGTTAAAACCACAACCAGGACTTCCTCTACGTAAGACGAACCTTCATGTCCTTTTCACTTAAATACGGTCATAAAACTAATGCTTCCATCCTTCATATATACCCGAATACCAACCATAACGGATGCAGGACAAATTATGATAGGTCAGTGGTTTTCAACTGGTGTCATCTTGTGTTCCACATTTTCTAATTGTCATCAACTTCAGATCCACATAGATGGTATGTAAACACTCTACCATCTATAATCTGCATATCATCTTCTTTCCTTTCAGCTGTTCCCTTCAGGGGTCACCACAGCGAATCATCTGCCTCAAAAATGAAAAAATTCAGCAATAAAAGAAAAAAAGTGACAAAAATGAGTGATATAATAACAATGGAAAAAAATAAGCAATAAAATGAACAAAAGTGATAAGTTTTTTTTAAATAATTGTGAAATGGAAAAATATATTCCAATACATTCCACAAAATAAACTAAAATAAAAACAAAAATAAACAAAAGAAGAAAATGAAAAAGTGAATAAAAAATAAAGAATTAAAATAAATATAATAAAATGTCCTCTTTCAGTGTTACCATGATGACAGATAAAGCACAGCTTATATTTTTTTACCATATACTTTGTCATTTTTCCCATAAATTTAATTTCGCAACTCATATTTGCTTCCAACCTTCATATGTAGTTGATTACCCACCTGGTCTCGCCTCATGACCTGCATGTTTTTAGTCATCATCAAGTTCAGACCCACTATTATCAAGTTTATCCCACGCAAATGTATATTTTATAAGTCATTAAATATATATAATCTCACTATATTCAGAAAACGACATGCACCTCTTATCGTCACTGCATTCAAATTCAGAATACAAAATAATAAAAAAACAAAATAATATAATCCAACAAAATGAAGAAAGCTATCCAGACCATTTTAATTATTTTTTTTTTTTAATGAATGAAGTGATCCACAAAATGAAGAAGAAATAGTCAAAAATAGAACAGAAAATTGACTAAATGAACACACGTGAAAAAATAAGACAGTACTGAACAAAAATGAATTAAATAATGAAATTAAATTAATAAAAAAGTCAACACAATTAACAACATAACAAAATGACTGTAAAAAATGAACAAAATAGTCATGGAAATGAGTCAAAATAATAAACAAAAACAAAGGAATATAAAATGAACAAAGTAATCACAAAGTGAACAAAATTAAGTTAAACAAAAAACATGCACAAATGAATTGAAATTAGCAAAACAATAGACAATAAAAAGACAATGTAACCCATAATTCTTAGATAAAGGTCTGTGTTACTATGGGAAAGTATAAATTATATAGATCTTTTGTTTTATTACTTCATGAATTTATTTTAATTTTCTTCACCTGACACACCAGCTGAGAACCACAAGTGTAATTGTCCTCAATATTGTTTAAACTTTGATTCTAATGTCTTGAATGTCTTGTCTTTTTCAGAGATGCTGTTAAATCCACAATCAGGACTTTCTCCTCGTAAGCTAAATCTTATGTCATTTTTCACATAAATACAGTAATGCCTGCTTCCACACTTCATGTATTACGTCATACAGTACATTTGTTTTTCAGAGCTGAGGATGCACTGTATGACACTCTCCTGCCTAAAGCCATCACATCTAACCCATCCACCCCCACCAGGTACCAGTGAATCTCAGTGTGAACAGTATGAGCCTGTATTTCATGTTTTGTATGGTCAGTTTAGTTTTATGTGAAAATGTACATCCATTCTTCAATTTTAAGTCTGCAAGATGTTCCAAAAAATATCAATCAGTCTATTTTGTGGCTAAAGTGAGTTGAGGTCAAAATGATTAGCCCCCTATGAAAATGTGATTCTTTTCCATATGTTTTCCCTGCTTCTCACTGTAGTTCTTGGTATGTGGACTCACCCGCTCTTGCTTTGTGTGCTTCTCTCAGATCTGAACTCATTTCTTTTGTTTTTGGAATGATGGTTTTACAAATGATGTCTAAAATCCTTTCTGAAGTGAATATTGGACAAATGTCCAGTTTTAACTTCAGTTCACACACGTAGACTCAGTCAGAGTGATGGTTTGTGATATGCCTGAATTAGAAGTTCAGTTCTTCTGCGGGTTAATAATATTAATCCCAGCATTTTGTTTCTTGTAATAATTCTATTTTTATTTGCAAATAAATAGAAAGTAGCATGGTTTGAAATGCCATGTTATAAATCTGGCACTCTTTTAAACAGCAGCTGAGATAAAATTTGAAAAACACTGAATTTTCATAAGAAAAAGCATTATGACTTCAACTACGAAATCACTCAAAACAATGTGATTTGAAAAAGCTGATGAGAAAAGGTATTTTTTATTAATATGTTTTGAATGATTTGACCTCATTTCCAGTTGTAACTTTGCCCGTGGCTGTTCTTTTTTGGAAAATGTTGCAGACCCATCCATCCATCCATTTTCTACCCCTTAATCCTCGTGAGGGTCGGGGGGGATGCTGGAGCCAAAATTGACTAATGGTTGTATACGTTCAAATAAAGAGAAACCGAGTGGACAGAACAAGAAAAGTGTCAAAGTCAAAATAAATTTGAATAATGCTGTGTTACTATTTATTTTGTGTGTTTCCACCAGGCAGAACTTTTTTGCACTTGTACGTTTATATAGTTTTTGAGATTTAATTTTACTTTTTACCACAGCACAAATGTTACAAAGATTGTCACACTGGAAAGCAGCAGAGGGTGAGTTAATGAAATACTAAGAAGTGGTATAACAAAAATAGTGGCTTTAACGTACCTTTACGTTCACTTTATCTAATAATATAATGCCCTTTGTGATGTTTAGAAGTGAGAGCCCAACTCTGACGACTCGCAGCACCAGGTCAGTTTGAACATTATTGCACAATTCACTTTCATTAATGAGCCTTTTTAATTTGTGCTTATTATATCCATTTTCCAAAAATTAACAGCCTTCATTAGAATTACCTAATAAAAGATATTATAGTTAATGTAAAGACAGGTTTTATTTATAGTCGACAGAGTGTTTTTAATCAAGTGTTTCTGGATCATCCTGCAATTTTTAAGTTGTGGACATTTTCTGTGTTCTTTTGATTTGTTAAGGCATCAATATGTGCCTTTCTTGTAAAAGTTTAGGAATGAATAAAGGAACAAACCATGGACAAAATGAACAGAAAACAAGCAAAAATGAACTTAATCAAGAAAATTGTCAAAACGAGAATGTATAATTACAAAAGGAACTATGTAATCAACAAAATTACCACAATTAGCAACAAAATGCATAAAAATGAATAAAATCATGCAGAAAATGAACAGAAATGAAGAAAATCACAAACAAACTAGGCAACAAAATGACTAAGATGAACCAAACTAAACAAAAAGGAACAAAATAATTCCTGAGATTGATAAAGTAATCAGCAATATTTAAAATAAATAAATAAATAAGAAAACAATCTAAAAAAAAAAAGTAAGAATATAACTTTGAAAATAAACAAACATGAATAAAATAATAATATCAAAGACAATGAAAATGAAGAAAACAGACAATTTGGAATAATTAACCAAGCTGAACAAAAGGGAACAAAACTGTACAAAATAGTAGAACATTTAAAAGAAATTAAAGAAAACAATTTATAATCATCAAGGAAATGAACCAAATAAGGAAGAAAATTAACTAAATTGAACAACAAAGAAGAAGTGCATCCGAAATGCATTGATAGCACTTCACTTTTTCCACAATTTTTTATGTTACAGCCTTATTCCAAATGGATTAAATTCATTTTTACCCTCAAAATTCTACACACAACACCCCGCAATGACAATGTGAAAAAGTGTTTTTTGAAATTGTTGCTAATTTATTAAAAATTTAAAAAACCTGAGAAATCACATGTACATAAGTATTCACAGCCTTTGCTCAATACTTTGTTGATGCATCTTTGGCAGAAATTACAGCCTCACGTCATTTTGAATATGATGCCACAAGCTTGACACACCTATCTGTGGGCAGTTTGGCCCATTCCTCTTTGCAGAACCTC
>JAQQAE010017197.1:0-11546 GCA_029823295.1 Pseudamia nigra
TTGTCAAGGTGTCCGGGGTCAGGGAAGCCGTGGCCCGTGAGGTTTGAACCAAACTCTGTCTTATGATGGACCTAGAATAATGACTTTTGTATCAAAGCAAATCCATCCAGGTTTAAAAATGTGCATTATTCATATTCATCATTTGCCAAAATATAAAACAATGCTAATCATTTAGCTAAAGAACAGCATGAATTTCAAAGCTAACAACATTTTTTTCAAAAATAATGGCTATAGGGCAAAGTGAGCCACATGGTGTGGGGTAAAAAAAGTCGTTCAATTCAATTTGCCCTACCACAAGTTTCAAAAATTACATTAAGTCTCTTAATCATAAAATAGAATATCAGTGTAATATTCAGTATTTTTTCTTATATGTTAAACCCTTGATGAGATGAAGACAGCAGTGAAGGAAGTCAAGGGTGGAAAGTCAATCAGATCCATCTTGTTTTATTCCTCTTGAAGTTTGAATCCATCACTCTTTCTAAGTTTAAAATTGCAAAAACAGTGTAAAAACATGAAAGTATGACAAATACAGTATTGCTGGATGACATTTTCTGCAAAGCACTTATTTATTACATATTATGATGATTTTTTAATTCACTGATTTTTCTCTTTTTTTTCACTTAACCTATGCTGGCTGTCATTTTATTTCATATGAGTGTCCTCATTTCCCAAAAAAGTTGTAAAATGTGTTCACCAATAGCATCAAAATTTTGAGAATATTAAACGTTGGGTTTTTTGGGGGGAGGGTTAAATTAGCTTTAAGAAAATAAATACCTAAGACTATTTGTAATATGAAAAAATCTCATGCTAAATTACTCTCTTAAGGGGAATATATTATCTTTTAGTCTTGGTCACATTTAGAGTTATAAAGTCTTGTAGTCAATTTACCCCCAGCAGTCTCAACTTACCCCTAATCTGGGGCAAGTTGACCATCTGGAGTACTTTATTTTGAAGGGTCATATTTTGCGGGCTCTTTGTTATAGATGATTCTTTACTATTTCAGTTAATAGCAAACATCCTCACATAAGGCTATATTATGATTTCATTCTATTGCGGTTGCATTTTTCCCTGCCTTGGCAACACTGCAAGTAAAAAATGGCTCATATTTCCCCACTCTCCCCTACAGTAATGAGAAATGAGACATCAACATGACAAACCAGTTTCCTTTTTTTTAACAGAATGTTCCTTTTGGGAAGCACTGACAAAATAAATCTACTGTACCTGATAAATATTGCACAAATTAAGCACGCCATAATATTTTCCAGAGACACCTCATTTGCTCATTTACCCTACTATTACCCTTTCTTGGATCACATTAAACGTCAGCTTAACTGTGTCAAATATGGAAATAAATGTGCATTTGCTCTCCTATGCTTAGCAGAAGAACACGCGTGTGGTGCAGTAGGCGGAGGGGACCATTTGGGTCAAATTGGCAAAGAAACAGCTGAGGTTCTAGGTTGCAGTAGCTGTTGTTATCAGCAGGGGGCGAACAGTGGCTGCACATAGCATCTCCCATCTGTATCTCCCCCCTGCTCCTCCCCACGTAGACACACTTCTCTATGCATCCCATGTGACGGAGAGAGAGCGAGAGAGAGAGAGAGAGAGAGAGAGAGATGTGATTTCGCTTGAAGGCCAGACAATTAGCGGTTACCGGAGGAGCGCGTGACATACATCTCAGCTGAGACTGACGGATGGAGGCAGGCTCACGCGCACAGAAGCACAAAGAGACATAGATGGGTTTTTATTTGAATACCTAATCACCAAGTCTGTGGAGTGACGTGGACTGTCACGTGACACTCCACGCCACCTGTATTGTTTCTATTTCACATGACAGTCACCATTTGTCTCTGTCATCGTAAAATTGAAACCCCAGTGAGTGAAATGTCAAACAAGAACGAATTAACGCAAGTGTCTAAAAAATTCCCTCCACTCCGTTTCACTGTAATATTGTGATAGCTCTCGTCTGGGTGTATTTTATTTAATTCCGAATCACTGATAACTTTGACGGCTGTGAGATGCAACCAAGAAGATTTCAGGATGCTGGTGGTGTTTTAATACACCAGAGAACATCGATGACTAATCTGCAATGAACGAGCATGTATGACCAGATTCCCAGGATGAGACATAATTAGATGATGTGCGAACGCATGTGCGTGGGTGCTTGTGTGTAGCTGGATTTTTTTTCTGCACTATGGGGACCTACGTATGTTTACAGTCACTTATGAGGACTGGGGTTCAAAATCCATGACCCCTAAGTGTAAATCGTTAAATGTGAGGGTTGAGATCTGGTTTTAAGACAGGGTTTGGGTTATCTTTAGGCATGCTGGGGTCATGGTTAAGGTCAAGGTATCTAGAAAATGAGTGAGTCACAGCATGTCCTTTTAATCCTACTGTAAGACAGAAAACGGGGCTGAGAGGAGAATAGTCCTCTGTAGAGGCTGGAGGTGGGTTGGACCGTAAATGTGAGTGTAGTGTTTGACAGAAAGATAAAAGTACTGTACACTCCTCTGCCCCATCAGGCTTGACCACAAACTCCCTCACGCGCACAACCATCGCCGTGCATGCGCTTATGAATAAATAAATGTATCAATTAATACATAAACACACGGCCCTGTCGCCAATTTACTGCTCCTTACAACACAATGGATTGTAGAGTTATTATACAGATGCATGGTTAATTAATATACGCACAGCTTCATATTCAATTCCTCTTCCCTTCTTTTCGCTTCCGTCACTCAAGGCATCAATCTCAAGTGTGTGTGTTTGTAGGGGGAGGGGGGTTAAATTGTCTCAGCCTGGCAGTGAGATGGGGCGGGGGGTGGGTGAGAGAGAGAGAGAGAGAGAGAGAGGGTGTTCTACAAGAGAGATAGACATACATTCTCCAGCCGGGGAGCAGAGCCTGAGTCTGGGCAGCCAGGAGCAGCAGCGCCGCTGTCTGCCTCCCCATCATCAGCTCCACCACCATCCGTCCGCATCCTTGGACGAGACGCTACGCGCTGTGACATTGTCTGCGGGCAGAGGTGCGCGACTGTGCCCGTGTGTGTCAATCGGAGAGGAAGTAAAGCCCAGCAGTTTGCGTCAGGCAGCATCCTCCGTGCCCCATAAGGCGAACAGGGGAGCACAGCAGAACACCGAGAGGGGCTACAGGAGGTGGCATGGAGGAGAGACCTGTGCGTGTTTCTGTCCGAAGGCAGGGCTGTGGAATGTGGTGTCTGGCGGACGCGGGGAGATGCTGTGAGCTGTGGTATTAGCAGGCAGCTGCGCACCGAGCCGCTCTCTCCCCTCCCTCCCTCCCCTCTCCAGCGCCGCTGCTCTCCTAGCGCCGACCATTCGCTGAAACCGGGGAATCGGCTCTACACGGCTCGTTGTGTTCACTACCGCTGGCATCCGGTACGAGGATTTGACACAAGCAGGTATGTGCACAGCATAGTGCATTTAGGAGCGGGCTGCGTGTTTGCATGGCGTGGGGAATCTTGAGTGTTTGACTTCATCCCATTCCCCTTCTTGTTGCTTTCCTCCCCTCCCTCTGTGGCCCTGTCAGTGGATTAATAAAACCTTATTTGAGAATGATGCGGTTAGATGGCATCATCTGTCGATTAGATGGAGATGAAAAAAAGAGGTCTGAAGTGTTAATAGCATTCAGCCGTATTCTTGTTTATTCTATGATTCAAATCTGATACAAACACTGTCGATTCTACAAGCATCCCATTGCTCTCATTCTCACCTTTCCCCATGTTGTTATGCGTTACGCACAACATGAACGCATGTGAGCAATGCTGTTGTTTCACACTGAGCAAATGCGATGAGACTGGTTCTTGTCATGCCGGCCAAAGAAATGGTAATATTTTGATTTATGAGGGGAGACAATCTGTTGTGATGTTGGCTGGTTTCCTGGGGCTGCAGGCAGCTATTTCACTGTTGGGAAATACACAGGTTAGAAGAAGGGATGCTGAAGGAAGCTCAGGATGGGCGTGAGGGCAATATGATCTGAGGATGCCTACACCCTCACACGTTCATTCGCCGCTGGTGTGCTCTGCTCTTCCCCCGCTGCAAATGCACGTTTAAAAGCACTCATGCACGGAAGCATGCATGGCGCACATGTGTGTGCATGCACGGCTGCACACAGATGAACAGGCATGTACACACCGGCATGCACACTAATCCACACTCAAACATAATCCGTAATCATGTGTTCTGAAGACATGACGTAACACATGCACATCTCTTATCTATATGCCTGTAAAGGGTCTCACCAAATATTTCTCAGTGTCATAGTCAATCATAACACAACGAGTACCACATCACAGCATGTAGTATAATTACTTGCAGCATAATAACCTCAGACTGGCATACTTTTCATCAGCAGAGGAGAGCAGATTTTATTATTGTGAGAAATAGGTTAGCATGCCTCCAACTGACACTCGTTTACAATAAAACAGAGTCACAAGGGTTGTAAGACTGTGGGATAGTATTTTAAAGTACTCCGCAAATCAGATGCAGTAGAAAAGAGGGGAAATACTGTAGCTCCCTAGACATCAATGGAAGGTCTGGGGTAGCAGTGTCTCAGTACAGAAAGTGGGTGTGGCTGAGGTGCGCTCTTTCTCAGGAGGTTTTTCTAGTCAGACTCATTAATGGGAGGGACTTCAGGACCACAGGATTTCCCAGATTTTCTTGTCACACAGCAGGATGTCATGCGTGGATTTTTTTGTATATATTTTCAGCCACAGTATGCCAGACTTACAATTACATAGTACTTTACAAGGCATGCTCATGTCTATAAATAGACTCATACAGCACTTGGAAGTTTATTGCATAATTTAAAAGATATGGAACCTCTAAAATGCTACGAGAAATAGTCCCACGTGCTTAGTCAGGTAACTCCTACTACCCAGTAAATAACGGTAGACATTTGGAAATCCAGCCGTCTTTAACATGACGTGTAAACCTAATAATGCACTGATACCACACACTTGTTTAGGGGCTGTTTTGGAAAGCCTAACTGTTCTTGCATTGTTCATATTGGGTGTCGCTCAGAAATTTGGACACATCATCTCTTTCAGTGTTTTTCTTTTAAAAAAAAAATATTGTTATCGTTGTGCATAAATACTGAAGACATCCAACCTGTGAAAAAAACATATGGAACTTTGCATCTGTCACTTAAGTGCAGTCATCAAAACCATCAAAACCATCTGAAGTGCTGTAAATTGGCAGTTTCTGAGGCTGGAAATTATGAAACTTATCAGCGGAGGTAGCTCTCGGTCTTCCTTTCCTGGGTTTGATCACTTTGGCCACTGCACACAGGCACACGATGATGGACTGTCTTTTCTCTTAACAGTTTCTTGCCATAATATGGATTTGTACAGTAGTTGTAGTATCACGAACAGGGCTATTGACTTTGTACCCACTCTTTCTCTGCACAAGACAACTAGTGATCACAGTAAGCACATTACCAAAGCAAGAAAGGGTACAAATTAACTGTGTGCAAAGCTGCCATTAAAGCTACATGTGTCTACAGTCTTCAGTATTAATGTACTGTGTTAAAAATGATAAAAAATAACAGAAAAAACACTGAAGGAGAAGGTGTGTCCATAGTTTTGACTGGTAGCATATGTGCTTGGATAAGTTGCCTCTTCTCATCCCATAACATCAACCACTGCTACGGTACTGGAGAAACAGTGGATAATCCAGCATGTGACGTCTGCATTATGCCTGATACCTCACAGTAAATGGTGGCCTACTTGCTCCTGTGTTTCCTCACAGTCTTTTTTTTTTTTTGCATATTCTCCAATCAGATTTTAAAGCCCACACCAGTAGCATAAGGTGATATAGTTATTTGTCATCCTTTTCTCCTAATACTTGCCTCATTATGCTCTGATGGGACTATACGGGCGGTACCCCTTGGGCATTATCAAGTCATTTGCGTATCAGCTCTAGCTCTGGAAGAGGGTGAAATGCTTCATTTGTCAAACCCTAACATGCAGATGTCAGGATGCTGGCTCTGAACAGAGAAAGACACCTCCCTAATTGGTAATCAACACTCATTAAACACTAGTACTCTTTTAGTGTGATTTGTACAGACATTGTGAAGGACAGTGCTTTGTAGGCTTTATTCTGTCGTCAGCACAGCAGTTGACACATCCCAGATACTGTCAGCCAACCCATAAGCTCTGCTGGGTTTTGATCAATTACACAAAAAATATATAACAATTTGCTGGAATTAAACAACTGCCATAATCAGACATATGAAAAGAGATGTACTGTATGGACCATAACGACCAAACCATCTACTAAGCTACAAATACAAAATGATGTAAGTTATGTATTCAGATTATATACTTTAAATAGGGTTCATTAAGCTCTAATTGAATCAAACTAGATTAAAACTGTATCATGACATCATGAAATATTTTGACTTGCATTTTCTCTGTATGTTATCACCTTATTTTCAATGGTGCAACAGACACACTGTTGTCATTCAAGGTTTGCTGGAGGCCATTTTTTTTCTGACTAGCAAACATGTTGTATATTTTTGTGCACATTCTCAAAAAGAATCTCACAGTCACAACTTGTCATTTCATGTCAGAACTGAATAAAAACAGTGTTATTTCACCTGTGACAGTTTAACCCTGTCCTGCTTCAGTGGCATGACTCTTAATAGCCAAATTAAAAATCTCAGCTTCATCTGCAGCGTTTGACACTTTTACAGTTGTTATTATCATTTACTATTCAACTTTATCCATTTCATCCTTCACACCTATCTATTTGTAACTGTCAGTTCATTTATTCACTATAATTCATTAGACTTCAGTTAGACCTATACGAAATATGTCATTCTGCTTACAAATGTATGTAATAAAAACAGTAAAATGCATATTTTTTTTAATCAGATATTTTTTTAGTGCTGCAGACTACTCACTATACAGAACAGCTGATTCAAGTTGACAGATTTGAACTAAAGGCTTGTTTTACACTGCTGACGTTTCTCAGCTGTAAAGCTAATTATCACTGAGATAATTCAAGCATAAATGGGTTATCTTGCATCAAACCTAACTTGACAAGGAGGGAGATACACATCAAGTTTATGCCACAAAACCCAGAACAGAGGTTTATTCTGGTCTATATGCAAGTAAAAACAGTCATTTTTGATTCCAAAGTTCAACTGACTTGCAACGGTAGCATTTGACAAGGAAACTGTCTTAAGCTCCTACACCCTTGAAAATATATTATAGTGCAGAGGAGGCCCTTGTGAGCCACTTGAGCAGGAGACCATTTCTTAGCAAAGCCTGGTTTTTCCATAGTTATTTCTAAGAAACAGAATATGAGGCTCAAAGAAAATAGGTGGTTAGGTACTGTGGTTAGCTCAGCTGGAGCGAGGAGCCTTTTAAAAAGTTTTCAGGACTGTTCTACTTTTTACATGAGTATTTTTAGCCTTTTACTTTTCTGCATTTGTCATTTGTACCTTTGTCACAACTAGTATTTTCTACAATGGCTTTTGTCTGCACTGACTGAAATGAGCTGTCATATGCCCCAGGGTTAATGTAACTCAAATCCAGTACACATAGTATGCCGCTGGTGACCATGTTGCTGAGCAGCCTGCATTACGCTTCCACAAGCTGGCATTCTGGCAGAAATACTTTCAATTCCATTAAAGCCATATTAAAAGCATATTTAGCCTATGAGGAACAAATGTTGCCTACAGACTGCATAAACATCTGAGTAAATTGAATTGTTCATGATGTATTAACAGATCATAATTACTTTTACACAGTTCTTTCAAATGTTAATTTTGAGCATGCTTTGAAAAAATTGTTATATGAGTACCTAAGAGCAATTCATTATTAGGAAAAAAAAGGACTGTGATCCAGGCTAAGGTAACAACGAAGAGTATACACTCGTTCACCTGGTGAACACAAATGTGTAGGGTTGGATGGCATTGACCTACAAGTACACACTAGCAAAATTCTTGAGTTTCTTGATTTAGATGCTTTTTGGGTTGTACACATCTGTAAAATAAAAGTGAAGTGGACTCTGTGTGTCCAATTTATAAGGTAGAGTTGACCTTTGACGTTTCACAAAGTTATGTAATTTGGATCAAGGATCATTGTAGCAAAAATGGTTTGTCAATCGGACCAATATTTTTTGAGGAATAAATGATTTACCTCAAAATATACTCAAAAACTATGTTACTACCTCAAAAATGACATTACCCACTACACGCCCAGGGTGAAGCAGGCACATTCTGACCCAAACTTGACCTTTGTACTGGAATAAAAACAGTTCCCAGTCAGATTAGCTGCTCTATGACCATCAATATGTCACAGGGGCAGACATTTGACAACGCAGGCATCTACTTATCCTCTCCAGTATGTTCATTGACAGCTCTATGTGGCTTTTTCCAGAGCGAGGTCAGTTGCTGATGTCTTTGTGAAAATTGATGCAACTTCAAATAATACATAATACATAACACAAAACATTGTCTATCTTCAAGTGAACAAAAAATCTGAAGAAATAGCTCAACCTTGCCAGTTGTCAAACATAACATCAACTAAATGTGACACATAATACATATGATTATTCATCTCCTTAATTTCAGTCAAAAATAATTATACAAATTTATGGTTATTTATGACCAAGTTTTAAAAAAAGTCAGCTCCCCCATTTTACAAACACCCTTTCTAGAACCTGTGGATTCCCATGGGTCAACACACTAGTATTATTTTAAATATTTGGTGATCTCAGTAGCAGGTCTGTCATGCTGTTGATAGGGGGTGGCAGTACCCACCGTTACTTCCAACCATTTACTCATATACGACCCCAAATCAGAGAAAGTGTGGAAAATATAGAAAATAGCAAATAAAAAATAATGATGCATTTTTAAAATTTGCTTGGATAGTATGAACACAACATATAAAATGCTTTGTTGGTGTCATTTCATTAGAAAATGCACAGTCATTTATACAATTGGGGTCTGCTACACGAATGACAGTAGTCCAGACAGGGGTAATTAAATGCACCAAATGAGGTAGAATCATTCAACAGCAATGTGATTTGAAACATCTGGTGCGAACAGGTCATTTTAAACATGATTTGGTTCAAGCATGTGAGGAGAGGTGTAGACTGTCAGGAGGGGAATCATCATTTTGTCATTAAATTTGCAGGAAATTGGTCAAATATTCCGAAATAAAGTTTGCAGAACAGGGGCTTCCCATATTACTGACAGATCCATAAGGACTCAAGATCACTACGGCAAAACATTGTCCAGCACTGACACACAGATCTACAGGTAAAACAACCACAGTGGACTTCACTGGAGTCCACTGTGGTCCAGGGGCCCTGTCAGCTTCTCTGACATTCGATCTTCACTCAGTGGGGACATGGATTATGGTCTGAACAATTGATAAACCTTTTATGTTAGGAAGAAACAGACAGTGTGTATAACAAGCTATCAGATTAAAATGATGTAGCACTTGTATTTCTAACCATTGTTGTTAGTGGTTTTCATCACAGATCCCAAGTCCATAAACATCTGTCAGTGATACGGGAATCCTGTGTTCTGCATATTAATCTGTCGGTGCCATCCACAGCCCAAGAACTAGTGCAGGTCGGCCGAATGTGCTGTGGTCACCGAGTTGCACATGGTGATTAATACACATACCACAAGCTGTGGTGAATATATGACATACCTAATTGTCCTTTACTACCTTTGTTTGAGAAACTTGATTTTTGAAGATTTCAACAATTTTTTTGTGCATTACATGATAAAATTATGATGCACACATGACCGTCTAAACCAGGGGTCAGCAACCTTTACAATCTAAAGAGCAATTTTTGGACAGAAAGGGGAAAAAAATAAATGTCTAGCAACACAAATAATATTCAAAACCTTTATGTATCATATGACGTATGGCACATATTTGAGCTGGCAACATGTTGGCACCAATTTGGTTACTGTTTTATTCTTTTTTGTTCTTTTTAAAAATTTTTGCTAGTGTTTGTTAAATTTATTGATTATCTTGTTTATTTGTAGATCATTTGTAATTTCTCTTTATTTATTTAATAATTTCATTTATTTTTGTGAATTTTGGTTCATATTCCAAGCTTATGTTTATGACTTTTTGTTGATTTGTGTAGATTATTTTGCTTATTTTCTGCATTAATTTCTGCTCATTTTCTGGTTTATACACAACTACTTCACTATTTTGTTGATTTAATTAATTTTGGTGATTGTTTTCTTCATTTGAATATTTTCTTAAAATTTTGTTCAGTTGATTTATTAGATATTTCAGTTTTTTGTTCATTTTCTGGATTATTTCACTTAGGTTTGTCTCAGTCAAGAATATTTTTTCATAATTTTGCTGATTTTTTTCATTCTTTTTAAGGTGCTATGATTTAATTTATTGTATTGTTCATTTTCTTGACAATTTTGTTCATTTTGTAGATGATTTACCTCAGTTTTGTCTTCATATGCAGTTCATTTTTTTTCTTCTTGTTGTTGATTTAATGTTTTATTCATTTTGATTTAATACAGTATGTTACCTCCATCACTGGACAAAGCCACAGGAGCCACGGGGGAGGGGCTAAAGAGCCACATGTGGCTCTGGAGCCACAGGTTGCAGAGCCCTGGTCTAAACCTCTTCTCACATGTTCCTTATAAATCAAATCATGTTTATAATCACCTGTTTATGTCGTCTGTTTCAAATCACACTGTTTTCACATTCACTTCCATGTCTGAACTATTTACATTCAAGCAGTAAACCTGAATTTCAGAAATGTCTGCATATTTTCTAATAAAATGACATTGGCCAGACAAAGCATGCAAACCTTATTGTGTTAAAACTGTTTACACTGAGGTACAAGAATGCACCATTTGTTTTATTTGTTATTTTCCATACTGTCCAAACTTTTTCCGATTTGGGCTTGTAAGTGATATGCTTCCATATTGGCTTGTGGTCTTTGCGCAGAGCATTTAACCCTGATTTACACCCTGATTTACAAAAACTGGCTGTGGTTGTGCTGCGATACCTCACAGTGAGTTTTACATTACAGTTGAGGTTAAAAGTATTAGCCCCCCTATGAAAACGTGATTCTTTTCAGAATATTTTCCATGCTTCTCACTCCAGTTCCGGACACTTGGAAACAGTTTGATAACTTTGTATATCCTTCTCCTGCTTTGTGTCCACCAACAATCCTTTTCAGATCTAAACTCATTTCTTTTGTTCTTTGCATGATGCTTTTACAAGTGATGCCTCAAATCCATTCTGAAGGTTCAGTTTTAACCTCAGTTCACACACTTACTCAGTAAAAGAATGGCGGTTTGTGTTCGGCCTGAATAAATAGGTCAATTCTTCTGGAGGTGAATAATATTGACTCCGTTATTTTTAGTTTTTGTTCGCAAATCAAAATACATTTCTAAAGGAAAGCATTATGCTTTGAAAAGTTCTATTAAAAACCTGACATTTTATTAAACAGTGTTTGAGAAAGAAATGTGACAATAATAATGTGACAAATGTGCGGCCTAGGGTGTCCTGGTGCACTTGGCACCAGGA
>JAQQAE010017198.1:0-11546 GCA_029823295.1 Pseudamia nigra
TCTGGGACTCCCTGCTCAAGCTGCTGCCCCCGCGACCCGACCCCACGGATAAGCGGTAGAAGATGGATGGATGGAAATATGAATTTTTGTGAATAGCTATTGGACTTATGATTGTGATTCCAAGTGTTATAGATATGTTTTCATGGTCAAGGAATCCAATAATGTGGATAAAATAAATCAGCCTATTATTGCTGTGTAAATCACATTATAGGGGAAAATGAGCTGCTTGGCAGAGGTCTGCGCACTCTGAGTGCTTTCCAGTTGTGTTCATTTGTATTTTCATCTCCATCCTGATGTATTAATAATTTTCAACTAAATGCATTATGAAGTGAATTGAGGATCAGTGTATCCATGAATTGATGAAGTAATCGGATTAAGGACTCTTGCCTGAGTCATGAAGGATCTGACTTCCAAAAAAGTATTCTTGACATTAAGATCATGCTAGAGATAAAGAACACATTTCCTTCACTACTGCACATACATCTTCATGACAAATTATTATTATTATTATTATTAGAGACCATGAGCGTAGCCAGTATATATTTTAAGAAGCATGTGTCATCATGCTGAAGCCATAATGTTACCAAATAACAGAAAACATCAATTTACTTTGCAGTTTCATTTGAAATAAAGACACTGGATTGGTGGAGATTCAGAGCATTTGCTTTATTAGTTCACCAAAAACAGCTGCTGCTTGCGTCATCAGCCGTCCACCTGACACAAACAGGAAACTACAACAGGAACTTCACAGCATTTTACAAACACACAGGCACAGAAATGACAAGCCTCCTTCTACAGTTCTCTAATCATCAGATTCTGTAAAACTCTTTACAGGGCAGTTCCTGGTTTAAAACAGAACATCATAGAGGACAGGGAGGAGATTCAGAAGTGTTCAGTCCTAAATGGAAAATCATTTTTAAAAGATCACAGGCACAGTTCATGTGATTTAAAGGTGGCAATGTCATGTTTTGACAAGGTGAGACATCAGTTAGACAGATTTTAATTTTTGGAGTTTTCAATTTCTAAGCATAAAAATCGGAAAACATTTTAAACAAAAGACATGGAGAAAAAAAATCATCTGTTTTCCCAGGCTTTGCATCTATTGGTTTTTGTGCACAGCAGCAATTTCCAGCCTTCAAGTCCAAATAAAGATGGCCTTTACTGCCTGCAGATCAATACTCCCATATTGCTCAATGTGCAACAATGTAAGGGTGAAAAAATAACAAAAAAGGTGTATTTATTCCTTCAATCCTCCCCACCCCCCCCCCTTCATGTCATCACATGAATGATCTCCTTGAGATGAATTGGCAGTGGGAAAAGACAGGCTCATTTATTAGAGTAAAACAACCAGTGTGTCATAATTACAATGAATATGTGGTTTAAACTGTTTCCATTGTGCATTTCTGCGAAAATAAATGCAAAAAAAAAAAAAAAAACCAATGAGAGACCAAAGGAGTGACAATTTCTGTCTTTGAAAAAAAAAAGCTAATAACCTTGTTTATTTTCGTATCTGTACAATAAGGAAAGTCTTTATATTTAGCTTTTGAGCTTAATAAATTGACAGATGGGATGCTTCTTGCAGTGTTTCAGCTGCATTTCCAACGTGGCACTAATGATTTGAAGGGGACAGATGCTGTTTGTGTGAGACATAATGTAAACATTCCCTTCATCACCAAAGATGCACGGTCGATCAAGATGCTTTGTGTCAGAAATCACGTTCTCTAGCAACCAGATCCGGCACCATTGGAGGGGTCAAACAGAAAATAATGGAGAACAAAAAACGGTTTCAATAACATAAAGGACAGAGAAGATTGCTGTTGTGAGCTGAATTTGTCAGACAACAAATGAAATAGATTACTGAATGCAACCAACACAGATGCAAAAATTACAGTGATGATTAGGTGGAAATGTAACAATAAGACTTTCTAAACAGAACTGAGCAGATTCAGTGGAAGTGTCATTGCAAAATGGCTGTACATATAGAGCCTTAAAGGGACATTTTGAAAATTACAAAAATAGAACAATTAAAAAAAAAAAAAAACATTTAAAAAATGAACAATAATTTGGTTTCCCACACAGGTCTGAATTTTAAATAGCCAACTTGCTAGATCCACTACCCTTCTACAGTTGTTTTATGTTAAAGATTATATTGTTTTTAATGGAGAACTCTGCCCCACAAAGGCAAGGGCTATAACTCCACATTCTACAAAAGCTGAGTTAAGACTTGAACTGTGATATCTGATTTATTTTATGACAAGATGTCTTGACTCAATCATGTTCTAGTTCAGGAGGAAATTAGATTTCATATTTGCAGCAAATAAAAATCCAGGTTAAAAAAGTGTCAAAATAAACAAAATATGTGGGAAAGTGAAGGAAAATTATTCAAATATTCAAGAAAATGTTACCAAAAAAATCAAGGAAATTGACCAAATAAGGGGTAAACTAACAACATGAAATAATCAAGAAAATAAATGAAATAAGGTCAAGTAAAAATGTATTCAAAAATGAACTAAAATGAATGAAATAGACGGAAAATGGAAAAAAAATGAACAAAATAACTGAGAAAGTGAATTTTTAAAAAATTAACAAAAAAGAAGCAGAGCAAACAAACATGAAAAGAACTAGAAGACAATAAAAAAGTAAAGAACACAATCAATAAAATATGTAAAATATGCAAAGGAAATTGGAAAAAAAAAGATAAATAAGGAGCAAAATAAGAAAAAAATGCAAAGCAATTATTAAACAGAACAAAATTAGACATTTAATAACTAAAATTGAACACAGTAAGAAAATTCTCATTAAAATTATAATCAGAAAATTAAAAAAAAATTGAAGTAAGACAAAAAATGGGATAAATGAACAAAAATAATAAAGAAAATTAATTAAAAAATGAACAAAAAGCAAGAAAAAAAATGAAAAAATCAATCAAGAAAGTGAACAAAATAAAAGGCAAAATGAATACAGCTTTGAAGAAAAAACAAATAAGAGAAAGAAAATAATAAAGGAAATTGATGAAGTAAGATGTATATGAACATAATGTTCAAGGAAATTGAACAAAAAATTATAAATGAGGTGCAAAATGGAAAGAATGAGCAAAATTAGAAACAACAAAAAATGAATATCAGTTTACATAGTTACCAGGCTTTATCTTTGTGGAGCAGAACTATGCATTATATATGTATTTATTTTGGTGCAATATGACAGGGTAATACTAAATACAGTGTATAGTGCCTGAAATGCACTAAATAAACAGTACATTCTCATTCCCAGCTCATCACATACTGTCACATGGGGAAACGGGACACAAACCCTGGTCTCCTATGGCTAAGTCCACAAATTTTAAAATTCACCATAACTTGCTCAAGCCTCTCCTGAGATTTTTCCTACTTAACAATGTCACCAGGCTCATGTTGTCGATTTCGAATATATCATTTATTTGCAATGACTGTGCGCTGGTGCCCTGCATGTTGAAAACTACCACAATAAGGTGACCCTGGGTGTTGAAAATGGATACCAGAGTCATGATCAAGCAGCAGAATGTGAAGACAATGGGCTTTAAATAGCTGTTTTGTTCAAAAGTAGACTCATATAAAAGGTCTAATATCTTAAAGACGGCTGCCCTTATTAAAAGAAAAAAAACTGTAAATAATATCAAAGAGACAATGAAATTACAATCATTCTGTACACAATAAGACAACTATACAAGAGTCTGCCCTGTTTGTGATCCTGTACACTCCACTGCTTTAACAATACAGTAAGCAGACAAACTGCTTGCCTCAACATATAAAAGTGAAAAATGAGAAACCTCCATCTCCACAGATGTGAGAGATATTCAAAAGCAGATAAATCAATGCAGCCATCATTAGCTGAAACCCTGCATCGCCCGCCCACTCCTGACCCGTTACTGACACATTACTCGCACACATAAACACACACCATCACACTGATTAAGATGAAGGGGGTCGATATGAGCAGGGTGCCGGTGAAGGCCCTGTCAAAGCTGGAGAGTCCATCTTCAGAGGAAGATGGAGGTCTGAAGCGGGTCAGGGTGAAAAGATGGATATATTAATCATATGAAAAATGAGCAAAGCATACATGGAACAGATAAAAAATATATACTGGTTAAAAAAAAGATAGATAAGTGTGTGTAGTATTCTTATTTAAAGGAAAAGTAGAGAAGATATATAGCATCATTTCAGTTTCAGTGGCTTATCTGAGCTTTGTTAGCTAATTAGCCAACAAGACTCTCAGTTAAATGTATGAATAGTCAACATATCCAAAGTTTTTAGTCCTGTAACAGGTCATTTCTTATTAGCTTAACCCATTCACAACCAGAAATAACATTAGACTGGGGTTTTATGTGTCCTTATGTGGTTTTATGTTGTTTTATATGTGATGCTACAACCCAGTACAAATAAAGTCAATAAAATATCAACCTTGTCTTTTATTTACCTTTCATTATTTATGTTAGTGTGAAAGTAAACAAACAGGATAAAATATGTCAATTTTTAAGCTTTAAAGTTGCTTTTTGGACATAATTTGCTGATTTGCAACTGGCTATTAGCTTGCCACCACTAGCTGAACGTTGGAGAGTGGTCCCTGTCGCTACCCAATCCATATCCGAAAACCAGATCAGTTCCACACATGTGCAAGGATACTACGTTCTGTCATGCATTTCCAAGTAGTTAACTGACTGTTCCAAGAATTCAAAGACAATGAATGTATGTGCCACTGTTGGTTGGTTGTGTTTTTGAATACAAGATTCTACAGGGTTTACTTTCTAATCAAATAAAAGTTTTTTTTTTTCCTCAACAACATTAGCTGTCGAGCTAAAAGTGGTTAATGTCATAAGCTCCAAGCTATGTCAGTTCAACAGTTCAGTTATTTTTCAGTTATTTTTGATAATATTTGTGGCTCCATCGCCATACTATTTAAGTCCTAAATCATTTTATTGTCACAATTACATACAACAGGAAAAAGGAAACATATCCTGTGGTTGCTTGAACTACTGCAGAAATAATCAGTACAGACATAAATCTACTGTAATTAAATAAATAAAAAGTGTACCTAACCTGTTTATTTCATTAGCACCATATTTTAAACAGTCAGTATAAAATAAAATTTTATATTTATACTATATATTGAATACTGTATTTATTTAATATGAAATTA
Source organism: Pseudamia nigra (assembly GCA_029823295.1). NCBI lineage: Eukaryota > Metazoa > Chordata > Actinopteri > Kurtiformes > Apogonidae > Pseudamia > Pseudamia nigra. The sequence continues at coordinate 5,173 of JAQQAE010017198.1, forward strand.
TTTGAATATTATACTGTATTTTATTTTGAAATATGAGTGGCAGGAAGTAGGATTGTGACACAAGTGCGTAACAAATACTGACAGGAAGTAGTATCCTCGCACATCTGTGGAACCGATATGGTTTCCAGGTACAGATCGGGGAGCGACAGTCCCATCTTTAGAAAGAAGGGACCATGGATATTTTCAGCCACCAGTTCTAAATGCAGTATTTTTCATATTTTTAGTACTAAATGGCTTTAAATCTGACTAATTTAGACAGGGAAAATATATTAATGATTTTTAAAGCAAAATATTTATTATTCTGGTAGCTCAGTTGAGTAATACACTAGAAAATTCTTTGGAAAATGAGACGTAAGACCACAGCGACTTAAAAATACCAAAACAGTCAAGACAAAGTAATTTGTCATATTTGGGAGCTGAAATGGCTGCAATTCAATTATTCAAAGCATCTGAAGCCTTACTGATGCAAGTTGACAATATATAATTCATTTTCCATTGCAAACCTAATTAAATCATTATCTGACTGGGAACATTGATTAAAACAAAGCTGTATTTTTGAGATGATTCGGATGGCACCAGACATGTATCCAGCCACGCAAGCGACTATTAAAAAAACAGAGCAACTTGGTAAATTCCTGCTGGCAAAAACAACAGCTGGAAACACTGAACTTGTGACCTACACTCACCTAAACAGTACTATGGTGACTGATGCACTTCTACAAATCACAGACTAAAGAGGCAATGTCTGTGAGTGAGTGTCAGACCAGCTCTTTGCCAAAAACAAATAAGCTGGCCAAGAATTAAACTGGCCTAATTCCCAGTTTCACAGCCAGTAGTGGCAGATAGAGGAAGGATGATGTTATTATGTGGATTTCTATTTGAATTTCAGTCCCCCCCCCCCTCAAATTCTAAAAACAATCTTGTGCATCTCCTTTGTGTCCTCATCTTCAGTGGTGACTCTACGTTGCTCTGTAGTTTTCTTGGATGCCCATGATGTGAGTTTAGTCTCCTCTCCTCTCCTCTTCTGGAGGAGAAGCAGGGCTAGTGGGGGAATCTAGGAGGGGTCTGCAGCAGTCCATACACCCTCCCTCTGCCCTCAGCCACAAGAGATGACAGTGAAGCGTTTGGAGATGCAGGACATGTTGTGCAACACAATGCCCAAAAGGAAAAGCAGCACACAGGCTACCAGGATCACTGTGCACACACCGGACCACGTGGAGCCTTTCCCTCCTACACCCACTGGGCCAGTAACTCTCCTTTCACCCTCGCCTCCCTCCAGCCCCACACCCTCCAGGCCCATAGCCAAGCCCAGAGGCTGCTGCTCAGGCATGGTCACCACTGTTACCCCTTTCTGCTGGCTGCCAGGCAGGAAGCGACATCCCAGCTCTCCTGGCAGACCAAGCGCCCGCTCCTTTGCAACAGGCAAAGGCAGCATGTAGCAGCCATTGCTGGGGAGGCGGATGAAGACAGGCGTGTGCTCAGAGGCATGAGGGATGGCGATGACTGTAATGATGTCCGGATCATCCGGGAGGTGGGAGACAGACAGGCCCGGCGGGAGCTTGGTGACGCCACGACACCAGGGACAACGAATCTCCTTCTGGCTGCTGCGCATCTGGGTCAAACACACGGAACAGCATGTGTGCCGACAGTCCAGGAGTTTGGGCCGTCTGCGAGGACTGTAGTAATTAAAGCATATCTGGCACTCCAGAATTGAATCCTGGGAAAGAGTCTCCATATTTAAAATTGGATGAGTGGTCCCTTCTTAGAATTATTAGTTTTTTAGAGATGAGGGATGAGAGAGAGGGATGTGAAAAATCAGCACAGCTCCCAATGTAGTTAGGAAAACACAGCTGGATCTCATTCGTTTTCCACCGCTGTCCTCAGCTTCAGCGTGACATCACAGCCCTTCAATGGCAGCATAGTCATTCATCTGCAACAGAAGAGAAGAGGCAGCATTGGTGAGACAGTAAAGGCTAAACAAAAAGGCACAAAGTTAAATGTTATACTCAAAAAGACAACTATTTGAGCAGATTTAAGCCTGGAACACAGAGGTTACTGCATGTGTGGTCTGAGGTTTGATGAAAATCATATGATTGCTTCAACAAATCTCTATAGTAGGCCTGACAACAGCATTATTGCAGCAGTAATCACACAGCCATTGTGAATATAGCGCACAAATATAGCAAGCAGCACGCAGCAAGGCACCGCGTATCCCAGGTGTTACTTCTCCCCCCATCAACAACTTCACTGATTACAGGAATTAATTTATTATTTTAGTTGGTTACAGTTATTTTAATACAAAATGGTCTAGTTTGAGTTTTAATTGAACATCTGAGGTCACATCATGTACCCTATTACTACACTATTATTAAAGAAGTCAAGAGGAGGCAATCCCACACTATTGGTATTAAAGTTTTCCGAGCTTCACCAACCAGGCTCCTTCCTATTTTAATTGTACAAGTGAAATGATTTTCATACTGTAATCGATCTCACAGAAAGTTATGTAATCTTGGACTCTCTGGGCCTGAATTTCAGTAAGTTTCAGTCACTGAATCGGCTCCACCATGTACCTCTGTGACTACAGAGCAGACAAACAGTAAAACTTAGTGTTTATTGGAACAGTGAACTTGATGATGTGTGTTTATGTTCAAGTCCTTTTGAGAGTGTAAACATCTGGAACATACTGCCTTTCTTGCATGTGTGTCAACTGCATGACCTGACATTTTTAAATTCACTGCCCATGTTCACAGATTAAAACAGCCCCACAGGTTGCATGAGATGTGAGACATCACAAGCCTCATTGCAGCAACATGTGCAACACCCAGCAAGACAATGTCACGCAAAGGTGAGGTGACATGGATCCAACAGTCTATGGAAGTAAGTTTTCTATTTCTAGTGGAATTCTCCCCTTTCCCTACTTTGCAAAAGAACATATTGCATATCTCTTCTTCTTTTGAAATTTGATGAAGACAAGATTATAAATCTAACAGGATGATTCTGAATTACATTCTTCTGTTGTGCTGAAATAAATATATTCAGGCCTGTCATTAAGCAGGTGTTGCGACTAGTGCTTGAATAAAATACAGCCATCACAAAGACGTAGCGTTAACGTGTAGCTGAATGAGGGTCATTTAAATATACAGTGCACACCACACTTATCACTGCTGGCTGACTGCACAACTGGCAAGCTGGCAATCTCATGAGACCCTCATCTCAGCATATGTGATAAGTATGGTTAATTCTTTCTGCCTTCTCCTTTAGGCCAAAGACATCATAAACAATTCCTCCTTCTTCCTCCTACCCCTCTTGCATAATCGCATCTACTGTGTTAATCCATGCGGAAGCTGTGATAGTTTGCTTTTACAGATGATTAAACCCTGTCAAAATAGCACCAAGGAAACAATGAATACCAAACAGGGCCCTGCCGACTTTTTATTTTATTTTTCGCCCAAATTGTCAAGTGTGAAAAGTGCTGAGGAATGAAGACGACTAGATTTTTCTTCCTCTTTCTCTGTACTGCCATCTCAACAGAGCTGGTGTCCCTCCGGGCATAACTGTGGGAAAACAGGCAGAGTGAAGAGTGGGACAGGTGGAAAACAGGGGCTAAGAGAGAAAAATGGTGATAGAGATGAAAAAAGGTGGTCACTGTTTACTCTGCAATGCCGTACTTCTCAGGCCTCTATCAAAAACAAGATCTCAGGCAATTAAACCCTGATAGCGCCCTGTAGGGACACCGACGTAGCAATGACAGATAAGAGTGTGCCCACATCGAGCATGTTGGCAGTAGTTTAGTAGTAGTTTAGTTTACTTGGGCTACAAAGAATTTGACCTTGGTCAGTGGTAAATAACGACAACTGAATCAAATTTAAAACTACTGTCTAAAATCGACATATCAGATCCTTTTGAGGAGTCCATTAATAAATATATGAACTTTTGCTATTCATCCTCTGATGCACGCCTGATGTTACAATCAAATGAGTAAAACTACCAGATAGCAAAATTACTGTAAATGTAGAAATCTGATAGCTCCTTGGGATTAATCTGACTAGTATTAAGCTCGCTTTATAGCTGTGCTATATATATGACACTGCTGAGCAATTGCAGCTATTTGAAAGTCCTTTATAATTCAGAAAGAAACATATTGTATGTCCAGCACTGAGAAACATTGCTGTTCAACGTATCCACTTGCCTTAGTCTGGTCAGCTGGTTACAGTGATTTGATCAGCAGATGAGGGACGGTGTACATCCAAAAACACAGATCAATATTTGCCACATGAATAGAGCTTGTCTAAATGTAGAGACAACTTCTTGTATGTAATGTGTGCCAAAAGAAGTCAGTCCTGCACAGCAACGAGATGGATGTTCTAATCTAAATAAAATCTGCAACTAACAAAGAATATATAATATATAATGTAACCCACTGCAACATTTAGCAGTTATGGAAATAATAGTAAAATGGCCACTTCACACAGTAAATTCACCTGCTCAGCTGGTCTGTGAACATATCTGTCACCATCACCCACTTCACCTGTCAGTCTTATGTGGACTGTACTCTGCCTTCAGGAGCACCACCACTAGCCTCCTAGGTAGAAACACACACTCTAGGCCAGTCTGTAGGCCAGACCCCTCAACTCCTGCCTCCCACAGCTGACCTAATTTATTCACATGAACCAAAGTCGAGAATTAAAGTGAAGAAATCCCTCCCAGTTTATTGAAGAAATGGGAAGATGAGCGGAGGGAGACAGTAAGGAGACTTGCCCTTGAGAGGGCAAGACATCCCAGGGGATTGTTGAATCCTTTCCCCAAAGATAAGGATTAGCTTTGATCTGACATAAATGCTTTGTGACTCAATATTCCCATACACACAGACTGTCCCAATACCAACAACTGCCAGGACTGTAACAGAACTGAACAATACATGTACTGTATGTTAAACAAACATGCGACAAGCTAACACTGTGCAGTAGCGAACACAGAAATTTATTTGCATGTTCAACAAAATGACAATATTAATTCACAATGAGGAACATGAATGTGATCTCCCAATAGCGGGCAATGAAGCCAATGTGGAAATAATTTAAAGATGCAATACATCTGTGGCTCTTTGGATCCAAAAAGGCCTGGTTCCCACTGAGTTACATTGGAGATCTCTCCCAAAACATACTATGCCAATACATATTTTTTCACAAGACACTATAGTCTCAGTTGTTTTATTCACCCTGTACCTTATTCTGTATGTTATTATTCTGTAATAATGCACATGGTGATCCATCTTTACATTTTTTTCTCTGTTTTTAAAGATATTAAGGCAAATGGAAGGTTGTAAAGTCTGCCTGATTGACAGCTCTGTATAACAGCTCCACCCCCTGCAGACTCATAGGTTTGCTTTATTTATTTTTATTGTGTATTAATTTTTTTTATTATAAAACACATTTTACCCATCAATTATCACAGTTTTACCAAGTCAGTAAGCATTCACCTTACCAATAACACCCGTACTGTTGCACTCCTTCAGCGCCACTATATTTGTCTAAATATGGTCACATCTGGCACTTGGTGCCAAAGCAGCTACAAAATGTCAACCAAAGAAGTCATAGTCTAATTGGTCACAAAATGGCATTTCAGAAACCAGTGGGTGACATTGCTATCATTCTGGCCACAAATATATTACAAGTTTCCAGATCAAATGTTTTATAGAGAGAAGCTGTTGATGTGATTTTTGTATTGATGTATTTTTTACTGTTACATTTCAGATTTTGTTGTACAGCGGCTCTATTCAATTTCTGCAGACATGACAGAAGAGAGAGAGAGATCATTCACCACAACAATGACAACAGGAACACCCAATGCCATTTTTCTTTGAGTATGAGGAAAATAACTCTCAAGCAGGTCAGTCTGAGGTCAAAGAACAACAGTGACTTGGGAGCAACCACGGCTGCAACTTAACAGTATGATTTATCAGTTCAACTGAGCTGTAACCAGGGCAACCTGACTTTTCACTGACCCACTTTCTGTCATACCTACATAGAAAAAAAAACAAAACCCCCAAAATGTCCAGGAGACGTTATAAACAACAGTGTCCTGAACAAGTCTGACTGAGCCAAAGGTCACAACTAAGTGACAAATGTGACAACACTATTAATAAGAATGGTTGTTATTTGATTCAGCAGGTTTATGCATCTTATACAGTCCATGCATCTCATTCATGTATCTTGTAAATTTCCCATGTTTGAAAAATGCTTCTATACAGGCAGTTCTCGGGTTACGCGGGACTCGGCCTACGTCAAATTCGACGTTACGACGCCTGCGTCTCGTCCGCCATTTTGTCTCCAGTCGCAGCGTAGTGTAGAGTGTTTGTGTTTGTGCTCGTAATT